>PVIH01014682.1:0-52698 GCA_004025045.1 Sigmodon hispidus
GTTTCCTCTTCATTGCTCAGTTCAGGTCTTGTATTTGTAAGATCGCCACTCTCTTCTGGAGTTACCATATTGCCCTTTGTATTATTATGTAATTTCTTGCACTGACGTTTGCCCATGGCTTCAGTGGTTCACGATTAGATGGGTCCTGGTCAGTTGTGGCACTTTGGTTTGTGTGTCTCCTGTCACCTCTCTGGTCAGGATTTGATTCTGTCTTTCAGAGACCCCTGCAGTTGGTTTGCTCAGTTCACTCAGTTCGGTGTCGCAGTAGGGATCCTTGCAGATTCTCTCAGCAGCAGCAGGAGCTGTGGGTGTGGCCAGGTGCAGAGTTCAGCTGCCCCCTGCTCCAGAGTGTGCTGGGACACCGCAGAGAGCACCGGTCCCGGTGGCGAAACCGAAAGCAATGGGAGCTCAACTCTCCCTCCCAGGCCAGGATACAGGCGCTGAGGCTTGCCGAACTCTCCTCACCTCTGGTCAGGGTTCGAATCCGCCCCTCAGAGACCCCTGCAGTTGGTTTGCTCAGTTCACTCAGTTCAGGGTCACAGTAGGGATCCTGGCAGGTCATAGGTCATTTCAAAGTCAGAAACTCAATTTCCCACAACTCTATAGAAAATTATTTTTTAAAGTATTCTTTCTGACATATTTCTTGTACTACCAAATGTACCATTGAACACTGAAGGATAGTAATTGTAAATTAATTGGATGATTACTATTTAAAAAAATTTTAAACTTCACACTTGGAATACTGCACCAACAAGACTATAATGACTTACCCAAGTTAATTGATTTTTCTCAAAGCAAAGAAAATATTTTCATTTTGTATGCCCATTTTTGATGTGGTTTAAAGCCTCAATTACAGTTAAGGTATAGCAGCTGCTATATGTGTAAACTTTGAACCCACTCATCTCATAAAGCATTATTCTTAAATATGTTTGTGAAAGTGTTTCTAAATAACTAAAGCATTTGAAGTGCAAAGTGAATAAAGCAGGTTTTTCTTATTCTGTACAACTACACATAAGAGAGCACTGGTCAGCATGCTGAGTGCCAGATTATAACAAAAGAACAAAACTCTGTCCTTAGGCTTGAAACCTCAAACTGGGACTTTGATCTTCTATTGTCATCTGTGCCCTCTAAGGTGTCCTTCTATACATAACTTTGATGCCCTGGTCTAAAAAATACATTGGCTTTCTAGTCTTTAGCGTTTAATCTTAATCTCTCTCTCTCTCTCTCTCTCTCTCTCTCTCTCTCTCTCTCTCTCTCTCTTCCTTCCCCTCATGTGTGTGTGTGTGTATGTGTGTGTATGTTTCTTGATATCTTCCTTTATTCATCAATCTCATTTGAATTGTTTGAAAATATGATAAACACAACATATTAGTAAACATCTGGTATATTCATGTGTTCACTTGTATTTTATTGAAGTTTGTGTTTTAGAAAGGGAGGATTTGAACATCATAGGGTCTGATGACTAAATTTTACTGTAAATCTGATAATATGATGTATTTGGTGCCAAAGCTTTGGTTTACACATACAGATTGTATAACAAGATATGTAGAGAGACAATCTACCAAGATGTTTAAGCAACAATAAACACCCTCTTTTAATTAGTATGCTATACATTTAATTACAAAACATTCTAACCATTTTATAATGTCAATTCTACTATCAAGAGTAATATGCATCTTTTCATTTTCTACTTCAACAGCGTTGTAAAATTTTCATTGAAGACATTTACAGGTTGTTTTATTCTAATGTATTATAACTTTGAAGCTGTTATGAATAAGATTTTTTCATGGTTTCATTCCTGATAATGTTCTTTAACTGGTTATCAGGGAATAGCACTATTTATGAAAGGTTAAGGAATGTGAACTTGTTGGAGGAACTGAGTCACTGTGAATGAATTTTGAGGTTGAAAATGCCTTTTCCATGTCCCAGGTCTCTCTCTCTCTTGCCTGTGAATCAAAATATAGAACTCTCAGATACGTCTCAAGCACCATATCTACCTTCTGCTAAGCTTCCATCATAATGATATTGGACTAAATATCTGAAACTGTAATTAAGCCTCAGTTAAATGTTTTCTTTTATAGGAGTTGCTATGGTCATGGTGTCTCTTCGTAGCAATAGAATAGTGACTAAGCCATAAGAAACACCAAAAATTTCTGGAACAAGCAGAATAACACAGAAAACAACTTCCAGAATAGGTAACTGAAATTAAATAAAATTAAAATTTTTATATAACAATGATTCACATGAATATAAATATATTATATGGAATATAAAGAAACTGTAACTAACACTGCAAAATATGGGATATAGTATTCAAAATAAGAAACAGATAAATCTCAATCAATAAATATAATAAGAAAGGGGTGGGAGGGGGAAGGGAGCTTGGACAAGGATATACACAGATTAAAAAATATGACTTTATTCATAATAAAAATAAACAAATATTATAATATATTGAATAAACTATTGAAAAAGATAAAGCTAAACAATAATGCTTGAACAATTAGCATTCTTAGACATCAGAAAAATGCAAAACTTCTTCATAACCCAGGACTGATAACTACCAAGATTTAAAAATGATGTTAATGATTTTCTCTTAAAATTTTCATGTCTTACATATTTTGAATGTGTTCTTTCTACTCCTCAAGTCCTTCCTCTTTTCACCTCCTTAGCCATCCAACTTCATGTTATTTTTCCATCTCTTCCAAATAAGCAACCAAGGAACAAAGTCAAAATAAGCAAACACATTTAATAAGACAAAATGAAACCCAACAAAAGCATAAACAAAACACATTATGAATTCTGTTTTGTATTGGCAAACAACTAATCAATATGGGTTATAAATGTGGGGTTTACTCTGAATTATGGTTGATATACCTAGTGACAATCTATTGGAAAACTAATTTTATTTTTGTTAGATATATCAGTTACAAAAAACTTCTCAAACAGAAATTGTACTTTGTGAATACCTCTTCTTCATGCTCAATTTTTGTATGGTTTGAAACTGTTCAGGTCTCCGTGTACTCTCACGGTCTGTGAGTTCATAAGTGTATCAGCCCTGTGGTGTATGGATGATGGTGTTTTTTTACATCTGTTTCTTAGAATATTCTCACTTCCTTTCCATATAGATCTCTGAACCTTGAATGGAGGTATTTGATAAAGATATCTCATTTAGGACTCAGTGCTTTGTAGCTTCTTAGGCTGCAAATTGTTAAGTTGTGAGCCTCCATGTTTGTTGATGACTACTGAAAAAAGGAGCTTCTTTGATAGGGGTTGAATGATGCACTGATTATCATTAGGAGTCATTGTAATGTTTCTCATTTAGATTGTCCCTTAGGATTTATGACCTATCTAGGTCAGGCTCCCGTTTAGTAGTGTTAGCTAGAGACTCATTTTTATTGAATGTACCTTAAACTATTTTTTAAGATGTTGGTTACTTCCATAACATTTTGCCATTGTTCAACCAGTACATTTTACAGGTTACCACTGTTTTAAGTCACAGGGTTTGTAGCTGGGTGTTACAGATATATACTTTTCTCCTTGGTTTAGTGGGAAGAGTACCTTCCAGCATCATAAAATTTATAAGTTGGCATGAAGCTTTTAGTTGAACATCAACTAGATTTTTCTATAATTTATTACATAAGTATGTGGCATTTTCAGCAATATGGCCTGACTATCAGGCTGTAAGTAGTAAACATTAGCCTTAGTAAAATGTCTATGGTGATTAGAAATTTTTATGGGAACTTTTTGGCCAACAACGCAACAGAATATGACCTATTTCTGGCACTTGAAGTATTACTGGTAGCATAGGATATGTGTTTGGTGTATTGACTCCTCTATTATATGGACTCTACTTAAATTACACACACATACATACACACACAAACATATATATATATGTATATATATAAATTACACACACATATATGTATGGGTTATCAAAAGGCCTTTAGTGTTAGTCCTTGCTATTATTCTCTCCATTACTGTCTCTCCTTTACTCCATTTGCCTCCTCATTTAATTTCTGTATTTTAATCATCTCATAATAACAATATGTTCTATTTACTTTTACTTGGAAGATTCTATCCTCCCATTTAGTCCCTTAGGGACCTAACCTCAGCATTTGTTTAGATTAAAGTACACATATCCAAAACTGAAACATGAAAATCCATATATAAAATATTCAATGGGCCATCTCACTTGGGCTAATAGCTTCTAGATCCATGTAACCTTTATAATGTCATTTCATTTTTAGGCACTTTTTTGTTTTTGTTTTTGTTTTTGGTGAAAATCCTTTTTTTTACTTTAAGACAATTTTGTTTCTTTTCATTTTTTGAATTTTTTTCATTTTTTTTGAAAATCAGTATCAAACATTACATAGAAAAACAAAAAAGCTCAGAATAAATAATAAAACCCATACAGTAATAAAACTTCTCTTTTCTCTAAAGTGCATAAAACATAAAAATAAAATATAAAGCTTCTCAAGCCAGGTTAGCCTCAGCTACAGGTAAAGAAAGCACAGTAAATCACAGCTAATGGCCACGGATGCACTATGGCCACTACAAATTTCTGCTAGGCAATCCTTGTACAGACTAATGAGAAATTTTGCTTTGTTTTGTTTTGGGTTTTGTGTGTTTTGTGTGTGTGTGTGTGTGTGTGTGTGTGTGTGTGTGTGTGTGGGTGTGTGTGTGTGTGTGTTTTAAACCAGTTTATTCACCCAGCATCTTTCAATGAAGAATCAATATGTTTTTGCTTGAAAATCCACTAATGAGTGAGTACATCCCCTGCTTACCCTTCTGGCATTGTGGGACCTTGCTCAGGAGGATATTCTCCAAATCCATCCATTTGCCTGCAAATTTTAGGATATCATTTTGTATAACTGCTGAGTAGTACTTCATTGTGTAGATGTACCACAGTTTGTTAATCCATTCTTCAGTTGAAGGGAATCTAGGTTGTTTCCAGGTTCTAGCTATTACTAATAATGCTGCTATGAACATAATTGAGCTAATGCTCTTGGGGTGTGAATGTGTCTTTCATGTCTATGCCCAATAGTGGTATTGCTGGATCCTTGGGGAGATTGATTCCCAGTTTTCTGGGAAACCTCCACTCTGCATTCCAGAGTGGCTGAAGTTTACACTCTCACCAACAATGGAGGATGGTCCCACTTGCTCCCCTTCCTCTCCAGCATAGACTGTGATCTGTGTTTTTGATCTTAGCCATTCTGACAGGTGTAACATGGTATCTCAAAGTTGTTTTGATTTGCATTTCTCTGATGGCTAAAGATGTTGAACATTTTTTCAAATGTCTTTCACCCATTTGTAATTCTTCTGATGAGAATTCCTATTTTAGTTCTGAACTATATTTCTTGATTGGGTTATTCATGGTTTGAGGATTTAGTTTCTTGAGTTTTCTATATATTTTAGACACCAGTCCTCTGTCACTTGTAGGGTTGGTGAAAATCTTTTCCCATTCCATAGTCTCACATCTTGTTTTAATCACTGTGTCCTTTTCCTTACATAAACTTCTCAGTTTCAGGAGATCCCACTTATTGATTGTTGCTCATAGTGTCTTTGCTACTAGTGTTATATTTAGAAAGTGGTCTCTTGTGCCAATGTATTGGAGAGTATTTCCCACCCTCTTTTCTATCAAGTTCAGTGTAGATGGCTTTATTTTGAGGTCTTTGTTTCACGTGGATCTGAATTTTGTGCAGGGTGATAGGCTTGGATCTATTTGTATTTTTCTTACACACTGCCATCCAGGTATGCCAACAGAGTTTGTTCAAAATGCTATTTTTTTCCATTGAATATTTTGACCTCTTTGTCAAAAATCAAGTATTCATAGGTGTGTGGATTAATGTCTGGGTCTTCAGTTCAATTTCACTGATCCATAAGTCTGTTTTAATTCCAGTACCAGGCTGTTTTTAATACTGTAGCTCTATAGTATAACTTATAGTAAGGATGGTGATGCCTCCAGAGGTTCTTTTGTTGAACAAATTGTTTTGGTGATCCTGACTTTCCTGTTATTCCAAATAAATTTTAGTATTGTTCTTTCAAAATCTGTAAAAAATTGTGTTGTGATTTTGATGAGAATTGCACTGAATCTGTAGATTGCTTTTGGTAACATTGCCATTTGTACTAATTTGATCCCTCCTATTTGGAAAGTCATTTTCTTAAGAGGTAATTAAGATTAAAAGATATTCCATTGTGTAAATTTACCTCATATTCATTAACCATTCATCTGTTGATATACATCTATGCTGTTTCCAGTGTCAAGCTACCTTAAATAGAGTAGCCATGAGCATGAGTTAACAAGTATCTCTTCAAATTCTGGCAAGGATATAGAGAAATAACTCTTATTCACTGCTGTTTTTCTTTAACATAAAATTGGATAGTCATTGTAGTAATTAGTCCCAAAAACTAAAAGTAAAATTATTATACAGGATATATCCATTTGAGTGCATACCTATCCACTTGTGTGAATGTTTGACATTAAATCAACATATTACAGAAAAATTTGCATTTCTATGTAGCTACACTCTTCATAACAGCTGAAAATAGGAACAGCCTAGATGCACATTAACTGATTGTTAGATAATTAGAACATGTATACAATACAAATTTTGCATTCATAAGAAAATAAACATGACCATAAAATTTGCAAAAAAACTGGCTGCACCTGGATATTACGATGTTAAACTAGACAGACACAATTCAGAAAGGTAAATACTTGTTCTACCATAAGTTAAAATGGCATTTACACTTTAATCTCTTTCTTCTCTCTCCGTGTGTTTGTGTGTGTGTGTTGTGTGTGTGTGTCTGTATTAGTATACTAGACAAAGAACCTTCATTAAGCAAATGGGCTTTATCTCCGTGTTAAAGAGAAAGATAAGGCAGAATATAGTAATGGTTCACCTTGAAACCAACATTAAATTGGTATGACTATGAAAAGATATTGCTCAAATCTGAATTGGTATTAATAAAAACCAGGAGACAGATACTGAGGTAAAGCTGAAAGATCAGAGTGACAAAGGAACAAACCACAGCCACTTACCACCACTACTGAATCCTCAGACCTAAAGCAGAACATCCTGTCTCATAAATTCTCAGACTTACGAGGGAAAGCTTAGAAAAGCACAAAGAATACCAAAATAGAAGTGAAGCACAGAGCTGAATTGGAAGATCCCAACTTTTGTCTCTTCCTGTCTTATATTCCATTTTTTTCCCAGCCATATTACTTCTTATCTGAACCTTCCTAATGCTGAGATTAAAGGTTTGTGATCCCAAGTGCTAGAATTAAAAGTGTGTGCCACCACTGGCTCTGTTTATCTTTCAGACTGGATAAATCTGTGTTACAGGCTGGCCTTGAACTGACAGAGATCCAGAAGGATCTCTGCCTCCCGATTATTAAGATTAAAGATGTGAGACACAATTTTCTGACTTTTATGGCTAACTCTGTGGCTGGCTCTATCATCTGATCTTTAGGAGATCTTTATTTGATACACAATATATCACAACATAAGGACTATAAAGACGACTATATAAAATTGTTTATTTATACTTTTTCACTTAGTTAACACTGTGAGAAATATTTAACTGGTTTATACTTTCATCTCACTGTTTTTAAATTAGCTTTGTGGGTATTCATTTGTCTGATTTTGCTCTGTGCTTTCAGGAATTATAAATCAGCTTCCAGTATCTTCAATAAATTTGCAAAGAAAGAGATATCATCAACATACAGTGGGGCACTGTTACTTCTGGTAAATATATTTTGCAAAGTATATCGTCAGCATGTTTATTCATGCTTCAATGTACTTACCACAAGTAGAGAATGTTTATTCATCACTGGGTTTGGGGATTTTCTCATTCCTTTACCTTAATTCTCTAATATATTGGATTTCTTATAATTTAATTCCTCAATTATTGGTGTGTGTGTTTGTGTTTGTGTGTGTGTGTGTGTGTGTGTGTGTGTGTGTAAGGGTGCATACATGTTTCTGTGTTCCTTCAATGCCATAATATAAGCAATAAAGATACTTTAATCCATTAGGTCCCATCTATGTTATGGTTTGGTAAAGATAGACACATGTATGCTGCAAAACTGCCCCTGAGGATGTTAGTATTAAGACTTTGGGTTGATTCTAAAAAGGATTTTAAGGGGCAGTGGGGACAATTTGGTGGATAAAATACTTGTTTTTGTAAGCATAAAGACCTAAGTTGGAATTATCAAACCCATCTAAAGTTGAATATTTCAGTGTTGTAACAAGAATTTGTAATCTCAGCATAAGAGAGGAGGTAGAGATGGAGAACCCCTGGAAGGTTACAAGCCAGCTAGTCTGGAGCATGCAGTGGAAATCACATGACATCCTATCTTTACAAACAAGGCAGGGCTTAAGGATCAATATTTAAGGTTGTTCTCTGACCTCCTACATGTGCCTTCCCTCACACGTAAAACTTTATATGTATAATATATATGTATATATACATATATATGAGCAAACAAACACACCAACATGCACACCAACAGACACACACACACACACACAAGCATTTTGAACATCTTCTGTACAAACGGGTTAAACAATTCACTTAAAAGGAAATATTTTAAGAAAGGGACTATATGTCACCTTGGTTTTCTAGGTAGTACATTTGGAAGAAAATTCTTAGTGTATAAGGCATTCTCAGAACTAGAATGAGGGGAATAGCACTTGAAATTCAAATGACAATCTATTATAAAAGAAACATGTAGCTCTTATCACAAAAGTGGATCTGAATATCAGTTTATTCCTGCTTTCAATTATTTGAAAACAGGATAGCATTAATAAGACGTAAATTTTATTCTTCATAGAGCTTCTACATATGCCTTCAATGACTACTTAGTCTGAGCCTATGAGAGAAGGTTCTAGATGAAGTTTCTGTAATATCTAAGAAGTTTCAAAATAAAACATAGATATATTAATAAAATTATAATGCTATTATGGTAGACACATTATTCTATATCTCAATAATCATGTATTGCTACAGCACTGCAATTCTTAAGCTGTGGAGAGTTTTGTTTAACATAGTATTGTCAGTTTGGGCCATTTAATTATAGTGAGTCTCTGCATTTATTGTAAGTATTAAAGCATAATAAATTTGCCACATATTCTTTGATGACCTTCCCATTAGGACTGTGAGCTAAGTAAGGCTTTCTAACTCATTTTGCATATGAAAACTTGCTGGGATCTTCTGTGCTATCAAATTGAACACAAGCGATCCTGTGTTGTCAAGTGTAGGCAGAGATGGGCTGCTCTGTCTTTCTCAGAATATTCTTGGGAAGAGTACTCCTTGTTACAACACAGCCATCTTCCAGAAGCAGCCCTCACCATATGGAAAAGCCACCTATCAGTACTTTAGTAATCAACATTAAATAAAGTCCTATCTCACACCCTGCATCAACTTCCTGTCACACAGGGGAGATATTTTGGACTTCTAACACACAAAGCTTAAAAATACTTACATAGCTTAAAAATATATCTTCAGGGTACATGGGAGGAGTTAGAGGGAGGAAAAAATAGGAGAAATTTATGTAATTGCATTTTAAATTCAATTTAAAAAAAGTCATACACATTTATCAGAATACTAGACTCCAATTAAGAAATGCCCAGTTGAATACCCAGTTACTGTGGAATCAGTGGAGAACTCTGAGATAGCTGTGAATAAATCTGTCCTGTAACCCAATATACTACTTCTTGAAATTTATCCAAAAGACTTCTATACTAATCCAGAGATACATGATTAGCAGTTTTCCTTGCTACTCTATTAACAATAGGTATAAAATGGAAGCAACCTATATGCCCTTCAACTAATAGATGAATAATGAAAACATGATGCAATTTCACTATGAAATATTATAGAGTTAAGGAATAAAAAAAAACAATAAAATTTTCAGGCAGATGGATGAAACAATATGAGATTGTGATGAATGATATAATCCAGACCTAGTAAGTGAAGGTTCTGGGTTATCTCCTATCTGAGGCTCCTAATTCCAAATTACAGATATTGGTAAATTGAAATATCTGTGAAATTTAGGAAGGTAAAAATTGACCATGGAAGACAAGAGAAAAAAATAGAGAAGAGAACGTCAGGTTACCAGGGATTTCAATGGGGAAACTGGGGAAAGCAGGAGGTGCCTTAATTAGAGAAGGGAGAAAAATACACAAAAAGAAGGGATGACGGTAAAGTAAAAATTTTCATTTCTGGGTTGATCATGCTAAACCATGCCTTAGTTTAACAAAAACTGCAACACCACTTATGAGGAACTTCCTTTGAAGATGATGTAGGAGGATTCCAAGAGGGTCCTGAAATAATATAGACTACTGATGTTTTTCTTGATTACTTTTTAGTTGGTGAAAGTAAGACCATATTTTTGAAGATGCTCTGCATTTCAGAAATAGAAACAGGAAAATCAGATAGATCTGACCTGAAAGCCTACTCTGTGAGTATTAAGATTATGACACCAGTGAGTGCTGTACCAGATTCTGAGAGAGGGAAGAAATCAATGGTCATACCAGACTATGATGTCTTTGAGATAAATAACAACAAACATGGCCAAAATCTCTATGGATACAATAGTGGTATGCATAACATGATGGTACCAACAAATCTTTACTTGGATGTAAGGCCTTTTCTTTCTTTTTTAAAAAATTTATTTATTTATTTTTCAAGGATTAAACACAAATGGCAAATTCTTAACCAAATTAAACAAAAAAGGGAAGACCTACTTTGATAAAACTAGAAATTGTAACACAAACATTATAACAGATATGAATGAGATTCCAAAAAATCATAAGGGCATCTATTATAAATTTCGATAAATTGAAGATTCTGAAAAAAGGTGAGTTTTCAGATAGCAAAATTAAACCCAAATTCAATGAACTATTTTAACAAACGAATATTTTGTAACCTTGAAATACTTAAAAAACTAAAAAAACCCTCCATACTAACAATAGAAAAACAGCAGTAACAAAAACAAACACAAGAAAATATGTACTTATTACAGAATTCTACTATAACCTAAAAAACTAAGTCAAATACATATCATATTATTCCATAAAACTTAAAAAAATAAACCAAGTCTTTAAAAGTTACAAGTTACAGTGAAACCCTGATATTAATTATAGTATTTCTTTTTACTTTTTAAAAAAAAGTTTATATGTATTTATTACTTGGTGTTTTTACATTATGTACCCCATCAAACTCAGATATCAGACCTCTCAGTATCATGCCCACTCTTATGATCTCCCCATTTACAAAACTACTCGTTCATGATGCTCATTTCCTTACTGGAGCATAATTAAACTCCCTGTGGCCAGACCCTTAAAAAAAAATAAATCTTTCCTCATGGACACCTGTGCCAGAGGCCATCAACACAGAAGTGAGGCATTGTGTTATTTAGCTTTGTTCTGGCTTGATTTTTTGTGTACAATGGCATCTCTCTCTTTTTACTTTTTTTAAGGTCCACTAATGAGTGAGTATATCCCTTGCTTCTCTTTCTGGGATTGTGATACCTCACTCAGGAGGATATTCTACATATCCATCCATTTGCCTGAAAATTTTAGAATATCATTTTATTCTTACTGCTGAATAGTACTACATTGTGTAGATGTACCACAGCTTGTTAATCTATTCTTCAGTTGAGGAGCATCTAGCTTTTCCAGGTTCTTGCTATTATGAATAATGCTGCTATGAACATATTTGAGCTAATACTTTGGGGGTTTGAATGTGCGTCTTTAGGGTGTATGCCTAATAGTGGTATTGCTGGATCCTTGGGGAGATTGATTCACAGTTTTCCGAGAAAATGCCATACTGCATTCCAAAGGGGCTGAACAAGCTTACACTTCCACCCTCAATGGAGGAGTGTTCCCCTTGCTTCACATCCTCCCCAGCAAAGGCTTTTTCATCAAAAGAAACAACAGGCCTGGTACTGGAAACTCAGGCAACTAAAGACACCTGTGAAGTTAAAGATCTTCAGTAGAACTTACAACTGTTTCTTCGCTAAAGGTCATCATTCTTAACTATATCTAATTATTTACTCTTATATTCACATGTAAACACAGGTCTCATCACATATCATAGAAACTACACCTTTCAACACATAGTGAACATTACAGAATACTGCAATCCATCAAAATGCATTCAAGTGACCATGCACTGCCCTGTCCCAACTGAGACATCTACAATGCAACTACTAAGGCTGGGAGATCATAAAAAAAGAAAATGCAGAAAGGTTGTAAGATACAGAGCAACAGGAAGCTTACTGTGTGACTGTGTCACCTAGAGATGTCAAAGAAACTACACCCATAGACTCTCATCAGCATGACTGACCTGAAAAAAGATAGTACCAATAGACAATCTAACATGTAAGGGGAAAATCTTATGAACCTCAACTCTAGACAAAGAAGTACACATAAAAATAGTGAGAGTATCAGGGGAAACTGATTTCTCCAAAGAAAATTGTATAAATTCATTATTCATTACCAAGTGGTCAGACTTGAAATCATGTACATACAAGTAATACTATACAGACTGAACAGATTATGTTTATATATTTAGGAACACACACAAACTATTAAAAAGTAGAGAAGAAAGACAACAGGGAGGGATATGTGGAAAGTGAGTACTGGAGAAAAGAAATAGACGAGGAAATACATACATATATATCATATATATATATAATGAATTTTAAAATATAAATTTGGGAAAAATGATATGACTGTTTATATATCTCAACACTCACTCAATAAATCCTTTAATTTGAAGTTGGGCAGAGAAGAAAATCTCTTCTCTTTGGCCTTAAAAAAATTAAAAACAAGTGGTTTATGAGATAGCTCAATATTTATCAGCAGTGGCTGCTTTTCTAGAATAACTGAGTTCAATACTAGCAGGCACATGTCAGTTTTCAACTATCTATAACTCCAGTACCAGAGAATCAAAGGTCCCTAGGCACCCATATTGTATACTGATACACATGGGGACAAATCATACATACCCATAAAATAAATAAATAAAATAAAAATAAAAAATACTCAATTGTGCTCAGTTGACACACAGATTCATGCTAGTTAATTTTTCTGAAAAGTTTATTTTATTTTATATTATGTATACATGTGTGTTGATATATGGAAATGTGTGTAGGTACCTGTGGATGCCAAAAAAGGATATCTGACTACTTGGGCTTGGGCTTACAGTTACAGGCAGTTGTGAACTGTTCAACATGGGTGCTAGGAACTGAATCTGTGGCTTCTGGAAGAGCAGCAAGTCCTCTTAACCATTGAGCCATTTCCATGACCTCTTATAATAAATAAATAGTATTAGTTATTGAAAAGCAATGCATATTAGAAGTTATAATATAAATTATAATCTAACCATCAAATTCTCATAAAATCAAATATTGTCTTATTGTGATCTACTGAAACTTTTCATCCATTGGTCAGCATCTGTCCATCTTCTACAATACTCATCCTGTTCTATGTTACTATTTACTATAAATTATTATTATGAGGTCAATCTTTCAAGATTTTGAATCTGAGCTCATTCTGTATTTGTTTTTTGATCTTGGCTTATTTCACTTAATATAAAATCCTACAATCCCACCCATGTTGTGGCAGTTAAGAGGCATTTATTTTTTCATTTGCTTCTATCAGTCTATTATATGTGTCAACAATATTTTCTTTATCAATTTAATAGTTTTGAAATAGGCACCATTCCAGGAAAGTTAAGAGTGCTACAATAAACATGAGAATACAAATGTCTCTTTAATCTATAAATTTTATCTGCTTTAAATACATACCCATACAGTAGTCACCTTTTCAATATTTACTAGGACCCTCCATACTGTTTTCAACATATTAGCACAGTAACATTGGCTTTTCAATATTACTGTGCTTATTGCAATACTGGACTTTCAACTAGTTATAAATAAAAAGTGATAATTAAATATAAATGTTACCTAATTGGATACAAAAGAGACATTGTAGAGAGGAAGAGAAATGACTGCTAGATCCTGCCTCTGCCTTGTTTGCCCCTTCCCCAAACACAGGCCACAGACTGCCAGGAAACTGAAGGCAGTTGGATGTATCTGGCACTGGTGATGCTGATATATTCTGTTCTGTGCCAGAGCAGTCTCTTGGCTATACCCACAGCACTGTTGCCCAAACAGAAGATCTTCTGTTTTAAGGCTGAGCATGGCAGTGATTCCAGTCTTTCGCCTTCTTTTACCATTTAAATTAGTAGAAAACATTTCCATATTTTGCTTTGTAAAGTAGGCTGAAGAGAAATGATACCTATACTTATAATCTATGAGAGTTAATCAATCCTTACAACTCTTAGGACAGTTGACAAAATTACTTATTATTCTGCAGTCTGGGATTTCTCTTTGTTAGGGTTCTTACTTAGAGACTCATTGTTTTCATTAATGCCATCACCCTTTGGGGCCTTGTTTTCTTCTCAATGCTATTTAGAGCACTAATGCACCATGTGCTAAAATCATAGCCCTGGGTACTCAGAAGCACAAAGCAGAAGTAACAGGCTGAATCAGTACTGATCTTGGAAAACACAGTCTGCTGAGACAGAAGTCTAAGAGAAAAAATTGGCAAGAATAATACAATTAGCTTTATGGAGAGTGCCGCGTGGGAATACCACCAAGGAAACTTAAGATAGAAGGTAAGTGATGGCAGGGTCCACTTTTCTGAGGTGACCATTTAGAGAGATTTTGATATCTGTCTCTCTAGATTGCTTTAAATGAAGATTTCCTAGATGTGGAAAGACCTGTTCTTTGTCTTAGGAAATATTTTTAGTTGTTAAACTTTGGATTGTGAACCAAGTCAATTTTTTCTTTCCATTGCGGATAGAAAACAAAACTACATATTTTATTCTAATAGACAAGAAAGACCTAAAATTATGCAACTTTTCCTCGTTGTAATTAAACCTTTCATATATAGTTGGCTCATGTTGTTAAATCTTCATCTATACTTAATAATAAAGGCAACTCAGTGTCTGCTATATTTAATTTAAATATAATCTCAATTTGAATATTCTGAAAAGAAACTTTAGACAGCTTCAAATAAAATAAGTGTAGCACAGAGAAGTAATCATTAACAAAGTTATTTATAATATTAATACATTTTTACCTAGGTTCAAATTTAGCTGGTAATGCCCAAAAAGATTGTGGTCAATCAGAAATTTAAGTCAAAGAATATTATAATTTGAATGAAGAGTAATACTTTTCAGGGTACAAGTAAACTTCTGTTGTTTGTAAATGTTCAATATTTTCAATTACATAAAAAGAGCTTCTAGCGAATATGTAAGTCTTAGTCTTAGTTATTGCTGAGAAGAGACATGATGGGCAAGGAAATTTACAAAGGAAAATATTTAATTCAAGGATCCTTTATAGTTTCAGAGGGTGAGTCCATGCTCATCATATGGGGAACATGGCAGCAGCTATGCAGGTATGAGGGTGAAATGATAGTTGAGAGTTTATATATAGTCCACAAGTTGAAGGCCAAAACAAGGAAGAATATTGGGATTGACATAGACATTTGAAGTTTCAAAGTTGACTTCCAATGACATACTCCAAAAAGACAATACCTCATAATCTTTCCTAAAACAGTTACACCAAACAGGGCATGAAAATAAATATATGAACCTATGTAAGATTTTTTTCGTTTTTTATTTTTTTAATTTATTATTATGAATAAAGTCACATTTTCTGTGAGTATATATCCTTATTCAAGGTGTTTTCCCCCTCCCACCCCCTCAGGTCACTCTCTCTTCTCCACATCTCACCATCTCCTCCCAAGCAAGGGCAGGAGATCCCAAGGACTCAATATTACTCAGTTCATCATCCACTCCTGGCAGATCCAGTTTCATCACCCCAACATAAAGACTGAGTCAGGTGATTCTCTAGATGGAGTGGGATCTAAGGTGTCAGTCCAAGGTGTTTCTGATTGCAAGCTGTTTAGTGGTTGTTTTTTGTAGCTTGGACATGCTTTGCCTTTTACTTTTTTATTTAGAGTTCACTAATGAGTGAGTACATCCCCTGCTTATCTTTCTTAATTTAAGATACCTTGGTCAGGAGGATATTTTCCAAATCCATCCATTTGCGTACAAATTTTAGGATATCATTTTTTCTTACTGCTGTGTAGTACTCCATTGTGTAGATGTACCAAAGTTTGTTACTCCATTCTTCAGTTGAGGGGCATCTAGGTTGTTTCCAGGTTCTTGCTATTACGAATAATGCTGCAATGAACATAGTTGAGCTAATACCTTTGGAGTGCAAATGTGCATCTTTACGGTATACACCCAGAAGTGTATATAATGTGTATAATAAGTGTATAATGGCTGGGTCCTTGGGGAGATTGATTCCCAGTTTTCTAATAAACTGCCATACTGCATTCCAGAGTGGCTGAACATGCTAACACTCCCTCTAACAATGGAGGAGTGTTCCCCTTGCTCCACAACCTCTCCAGCATAGGCTGACATCTGTGACTTATATCTTAACCAATATGACAGGTGTCAGGTGGTATCTCAAAGTTGTTTTGATTTGCTTTTCTCTGATGGCTTAAGAAGTTAAGCACTTTTTCAAGTGTCTTTCAGCCATTCCTAATTCTTCTGCTGAGAATTCCCAATTTAGTTCTGAACCCCATATTTGATTGGGTTATTTAAGGTTTGGGCTCTAGTTTCTTGAGTTCTTTATATATTTTAGAGATCAGTCCTCTGTCACTTGCAGGGTTAGTAAAAACCTTTTCCCATTCTGTAGGCTGCTGTTTTGTCCTATTGGCAGTGTCCTTGGCTTTCCAGAAGCTTCTCAGTTTCATGAGGTCCCATGTATTGATTTTTGTTCTTAGTGTTTGTGCTACTAGTGTTATATTTATGGTCTCCTGTGCCATTTTGTTGGAGGGTTTTCCCCACTTTCTTTTCTATCAAATTCAGAGTGGCTGGGTTTATGTTGAGGTCTTTGATCTACTTGGATTTGAGTTTTGTGCAGGGTGAAAGGCTTGGATCTATTTATATTTTTCTACACACTACCAACCAGCTATGCCAACACCATTTGTTAAAAGTACTGTCAATTTTCCAATGAATATTTTGGGCCTCTTTGTCGAACATCAGGTGTTCATTGGTTTTTGGGTTAATGTTCTGAACCTCAGTTTGATTCCATTGATCCACAAGTCTGTTTTTATGCCAGTACCAGGCTGTTTTTATTACTGCAACTCTATACTATAACTTGAAGTTAGGGATAGTGATGCCTCCTGAGGTTCTTTTGTTGAGAAAAATTGTTTTGACAATCTTGGCTTTCCTGTTATTACAAATGAAGTTGAGAATTGATCTTTCAAGGTCCATAAAATATTATGTTGGGATTTTGATGGGCAGTGCATTGAATCTGTAGATTGCTTGGTATTTTTTACATCAGAATATAATGAGTGTGAGAATTTTATGTTTATATATAATATAATCTGAAGGGATAGCAATACTTTGAATTTGCCTTAGGGAAAAGTCTATTTCTAACTATAACATCTTGTATGTCTACACTTGGTAATAAAATGTAGACTATGACTCTCTAGGTGTCATCCTTTATCATTAGACATGCCACATGACCAGAAATATACACAGAATAAATGCTACTCGTGATGGATAGACCTATGTCAACTTGACATAAGTTAGAGTTATTTGGGAAGAGGGAATGTTAACTAAAAACAAGTATCCACAAGCAGGCCTGTAGGAAAGCCTGTAGGATATTTTTTTGTCTCTAGTATATATATATTATTTGGTGTTTTTACCTCATCACCCCATCAAACTCAGATATCAGACCTCTCAGAATCATGCCTACTCTCATGATCTCCCATTTACAAAACCTCACATTCATTTTGATCATTTTTTATTGGAACATAATTAAACTCCCTGTGGCCAGACCCTTAAAGAAAACAAGTCTTTCCTCACCAACACTTCTGCTGGAAGCCATCAATGCAAAAGTGAGGCATCATGTCATTTAGCTATGTTCTAGTCTTGAGTTCTTGTGTACAATGACATCTCTCTTTATTTTTTTTAAAAGTCCACTAATGAGTGAATACATCCCCAGCTTCTCTTTCTGGGATTGTGATACTTAGCTCAGGATATTCTACATATCCATCCACTTGCCTGAAATTTTAGAATATCATTTTTTCTTACTGCTGAGTAGTTCTCCATTGTGTAGATGTACCACAGGTTGTCAATCCACTCCTCAGTTGAGGAGCATCTAGGTTGTTTCCAGGTTCTTACCATTATGAATAGTGCTGCTATACCATAGTTGAGCTAATGCTTTTGGGGTGTGAATGTGTGTCTTTAGGGCATATGCTTAAGAATGGTATTGATGGATCCTTTGTGAGATTGATTCCCAGTTTTCTGAGAAACCACCATACTGCATTCCAGAGTGGCTCAACAAGCATGCACTCCCACCAACAATGGAGAAAGTTCCTCTTGCTCTGTATCCTCTCCAGCATAAACTGTCATCTGTGTTATTAATCTTGGCATTTTGACTGATGTAAGGTGGTATCACATAGTTGTTTTGTTTGCATTTCTCTGATGGCTAAAGATGGTGAACACTTCTTAATGTACCTTCCAGTCAAATTTATTCTTCTGCTGAGAATTCCCTTTTTAGTTCTGAACCCCATTTTTTTGATTGGGTTATTCAAGGTTTGGGGCTCTAGTTTCTTGAGTTCTCCTTGTATTTTAGAGGTCAGTCCTCTGTCAGTTGTAGAGTTGGTGAAAATCTTGTCCCATTCTGTAGGCTGTCATTTTGGCTTATTGATTTTTGTCCTTGGCCTTACAGAAGCATTTCAGGTTCAGGAGTTCCCACTTATTGATAGTTGTTCTCAGTGTCTTCATTACTGGTGCTATATTTAGGAAATGTCCATCAGTGCCAATGTGTCAACTTTCTTTCAAGTGGCTGTTAATCTAAACAAAGAAACTAAGTCTTTTATTATTATTTTTGTTTTGAAAAAATCAGTTAATTTTAAACAAATGATGATAAGAATAAAAGACCCCAAAAATGGTTTAATTTTTTAGTTTGACCACTGTAATGGGTCTTAATCAATCTATAAATTGTTCTTTTTTATTATACAAGAAACAAGCTCAATTCTCAACAAATTCCTTTTTAAAGATTTTTCTCCATGATGAAGAGGTAGCTATTGGTTCTGAAAAGCGGTAGGGTCCAAATTGCTATGACTTTACTATATGTCCTTGCACTTACATATAAATTGAGGTTTGTAAAATTATTTTCATGTTTCTACATGTTATACTTAAATTAATTGTATACATTTTGAACTAAATACAGTTGGTTGTTTTAGAACCTTCCTCCTCTCAGGACCATAAGATGAATTCTATTTTTTCCTTTATTTTCTCCAGCATAGGTATTTATACATTCATTTTTGATAATGATATAGTTTGTTTTCTCAAACTTAAGAATACTCATCTTTTAATATTTTCAAAATTATTCAGAGATACTTGATTATTTGGATTCATTCATAGAAATTAAAACCCTAGACCATAAAACAAATGTGAATGTATTTAAAATTTTTCAACACATATAATATTAGCATTAGAAAATTGTTTATTTTGGATCTACTCATGAGAAAGGGAGCAAATTCAAATGTGTAATATTATATAATAGATATGGCAGAGTCTTTAAGCTACTCCACTCTCATTAAACAAAAAACATAACTAGCAACAACAACAAACGAACAATAACTAAATAGTAGTCAAGCAGCCAAATAAATAAAAAACATTCAAGACATACACATTTACTGAGTTGTTTTGCCTTTATAAACTGTCTGTTCTTCAAATAATTTTATATATTTATTATAAACTCTAAGCCAACTATCAATATTCAAATATCTATTAATTTTAAATATTTCATGTGCAATAATGTCATTTATGAGATACAATATGGGAAAATGCCCTTGATCTTATGAAATGCATGATGATTCATTTAGACTTCTTATAAATTGGCTCTCTAAATTACTGATATATATATATATATATACACACAGTAGCTATATTGTATTTTCTTTGTACTTTAGAGTATATGTTCGTATATTTATATTTGTTTGTATAAATGGGTTTTGACTAGTAAAACAAAATTTAAAAATATTTATAATAAGAGAAATTATGACATCAATCAGCAAGTACTGTAACATTTTGGATTTACATAATTCTGTTATCTTTATAGCAATTGTCCTCTAAGGATTTTTCTATTGCATTTTACTAGTGAATATTATTTCTTACATGAGCTTAAAATCTTTTAGTTGTAAACTGAAACAAGCTTAATTGTTTGTCAATACAAATTTGGCATTTAAGTCTATGACAACAGCACATAAAGTATGCACCTCAGAAAAAAAAATTTACTAATAAATACCAAATTTAAAAATACAGAATTTAAATCAGGTTAAAGAGAAACAGTTAGAAAAATAGATGAGTAGACTAACAGGTAATTGAAGATGAGAAAACAGATTGATACATCCCTAGACACATGGGTAGAAGATCTGCAGATACCAAGCTTTCATGCAAAAAACTAATCTTCGTGAAACTGTTGTTATATAACTCTTTAATCCCAAATTGTAATTCTTTCATTTAAAATAGAGCTACTTAGCTGAAATAGTTACTGTCATTGGCACAATATTTCCACTACTAGTTTGATTATTTCCAACAATGCATATGTTTATGTGTCTGTGTGTGTGTGTTGTGAATATATGTGTTTCTGCTAATGGGCGTGCATGGCTATGAATATATGCACAAGTATGAATATACAGGACAGAGGTTGGCCCTGGAATTCTTCCTCATAGGATTTTAACTTTCAACTAAACCAGACTTTCTTACTGAACTGGAAATACACAGATTTAAGTAGTCTAGCTAGCTAGCTTAGTAAAGAAGCAGCAAAAGCATTGGCTTAGAGAAAAGGAAGGTATAATAATCTGTGGTATCTTATCTATTCAATAAAGCTGTGTTGTTTCCCATAGTGGTCAAAGAGTATGAAGGTAACATTTTCTGCAGCAACAATTTTCAATCCACTGTAATTTGCCTTTAAAACAAACATCAATTATTCACATAAGAATTTTATGTAATTTACAAGGCAAATATACAATAACTTTCAGCAATTGTAACTGTATAGGGGGATTTCTATAACCCTAACCCAAACTAAACATAATTTTACAACCAAAGCCTGGTTCAGAAAACTGAACCTCTTGTAGTAAATAGAAAATTCTCATGTCAGTCCTTCACCTCCTGAGAAGCACAGTCCAGAACGTTAGGATTATGCTTGCATTTTCTCTTCTTAGAAGTTTGTTGTAGGAAGTTTTCCCGAGCCCTTTTGGGCCCAGAGGTTTGGACCCTGCCTGTCCCTCGGTGGAGGTTTGGAACCTGGTCTGCAGCAGCTTTTATCCCCCAAAGAAATGAATCAGACATTTATATTACTTCATACTGTTTGGCCCATGTCTTAAGCACATTACTAGCTAGCTCTTTCATCTTAATTCAACCCATTTCCATTAATCTACCCACCATGTGACTCACGGCCAGTGGCTCACCTGGATTTCTAAATGTTTCTTCTTCAGGGGGCAGATGGAGACTGACTAACTCCACCCTTTCCTACCTGCCTGCCCTCTGATTCTCCACCCACTTCTATGGTGCTCTACATAGGCCAAACCAGTTCCTTTATTTTCAGCATACAGAGAACATTCCACCACATTTCCTCTTTTCTGTCTAATCAAAAAGGAAGGTTTCAATTTCCATATAGCAAAATTACAACAGAACAGCTCTCAAGCAGGAATTACAGTCACAATATCCAGTCTATTTGTATTCACAAAATTAAAGAGAATATTCCATTATCTACCTTATTGTGAGTCTAAAGTTTCATATCTAATATACCTTTTAAACCAAAAAGAACTATACCTATAATTATTAAACCTTCAACCACACCAAAGACCACAGAAGGATATATTATTATCCAAATAAACAGGAAGTGCAAGCAACTTCCAAAGTCTAGAAAACGACAGAGATGACATCTGTCTGCCTGGACAGTCACCCAAAATTCCTTTGTAACGTTGGGGCACTATCTTCAGCTTTATGGCCCAAAGTCTCTGGCATACCTTTCAGTGATGCAGGAAATCTGGCACAGTCCATCAGTAGCTTCTTCTTGTGTCCTGAAGAATGCCTGGCAATGTTTTTTTTTTTTTTTGCAAAGCAGGAACCTGAAGGACCACCTCGGCTTGTTCTGCCCACATTCAGAGGTCATTTTCCTATAGAACCTGCATGTCCAGTTTATACAGCATACTATCAAGCAGTCAATACCAGAACAGTCTTGTCCAGTGGCTAACTGTGGCCACAAAGTAAATTCCACATGAAGTTTCTTCAGTGCCCATCATTTTCCTGAAATATATTGGTGCTGCCAAGAGCAGACCTGTCTCACTGTCCAGAAAAGTCTAAGCTATTAAAATATTTTAAATGCCATATTCTGCATGTCTTTGAAGTGTTTGAAGACTACTTATCTAATTGAAATATATCTTTATATACCTACAAAAACGTAACTAATATGACTGCAAGTATGGTTATCATAGATGACTATTAAACTGCATTTCTCAATTACACATTACAATTTTATATGAGTTACATCAGCATCATAACTTAATCAAGAGTAGAATGTTCCCTGTATGCTGTAAATAAAGTAACTGATTTGGCCTATGTAGAGCACCATAGAAGTGGGTGGAGTATCAGAGGAAGAGACCAGCAGAAGGAGGGTGGAGTTAGTCAGTCACCATCAGACCCCCGAAGGAGGAACATGTAGAGGTACAGGCTGAGCCACGGGCTGAGCCATGTGGTGGGAAAATTAATAGAAATGGGTTGATTTAATATGAAAGAGCTAGCTAGTAATGTGCTTAAGATATGGGCCAAACAGTATGAAGTAATATAAGTGTCTGATTTATTTCTTTGGGGGACAAAAGCCACCACGGACCAGGTTCCAAACCTCCTCCACGGACCAGGTTCCAAACCTCCACTGCAGGCCAGGTACAAAACCTCCGGGCCCAAAAGGGCTCAGGAAAACTTCCTACAACAGAAGTTATGAAAAAATATAGCATGCAATGTAAACTCTCAGAACCCTATTTTATTCTCATTATTATATTTGAAGTAGTATGCCTAATCTAGGTACATTATTATGTTGTCAATCAAGACAGAAATATTCATGTTTTGTTTGTTTTGTATTTGAAGTTTAATCATGTGAGTAGTAATAGTATAAAAAATCTCATAACATATTTTAGGTATGATATATTTATGAAAATTAATTAATCCCCAATATGTCTAGATTTGTTGATGCTGTTTACTGTTTTCCAAAAGAGGAGAAATTACTTTTTATTTCATTAGAAATATTTAGAAACTTGTCTTTGTCCTTTACAGTGTTTACTATTTATCTTTTGGTTCCTTGTATTTTCATTCCATTTTGTTCCAAGACTTTTCTTTTCTTGTTTGTCTCTTCCCAAACCTTTGTCTTTATTTATATACCTTTCTATTTAGTTTCTTTGTCCTTATTTCAATTACACTTATAGTAAGCTTTTAATTTTTCATTGTATGTTTAATGGGAACTGGGATCATTTTGAGTACTTATTTAGTATTTCCATGAATTATCCATCAAACATTTTGGAACTTCATTTGTTTTCCTATTGCTTTTGAGATTCTTATATTTTCTTGTCTTGCTCTAAACTAATTCTCTGGTCATGCTATTCTTAACTTTTAATTGATTTTATAATGCTAGTTCATAACCAGAGCATCTAAATTTTAATATAGTCTAACACAATTTGTAACTAATATTACAACATTTCTACTAATTTATCTTTGCATTTATAGAAACATAATTCTAGAAGTCATTTTGTGTATAATGTAAGGAAGGAATAATTTTGATTTTTACAAATAGTTATTTATCTGAATTAGCAAGAATTATTGAAACAATCCCTCCTTTTATTTAATTCGATCATTAAATGTGCTGCACATCACTTGTATATATAGGCAAATGTTTCTGAATTCTCTGTCTTATACCATTTGTCTTTTTGTTGTAGACTTACATTGTTTAATTACTAAATATTTTTTGTATGTCTTCATATATGATAATATAATTTCCTCATTTTATTTAATTTCAGGATTTCTACACTTTGAAAAATATTTTCCAATTGTAATCATCATACACACCCACGATACTGGAATTCTGAGTAGTATTATATTCATGATACATATTAATTGGCTGGAAACTAAATATGTAATCAAACTTTTGTAAAACCTAGTGTATTCTGCAACTCTCGCAATTTATTAGTTTCTTAGTTATAGTTCAATTTTTTATCATAGAAATATATCAGACTGTAGTTCTTCATTGAATCTCTGGTAGAATTCTGCACTAAAACCATCTGGATCTTGACTTTATTTACATGGGAGGCTTTAAAACACAGCTTCAGTTTCCTTTAGGGTTTATGGGTCTGTTTAGGTAATTAATCTGATCTTCAATTAATTTTGGTAAATGGTACCTGTCCAAAAAGCTGTCCATTTCTTCTAGGTTTTCCATTTTGTCGAATATATATTTTCAAAGTATGATCTGATAATTCTCTGAATTTCCTAGGGGTCTGTTATGTTCCCCTTTTGATTTCTGATTTTGTTGATTTGGATACTCTTTCTCTCTCTCTACTTTTTGATTAGTTTGGATAAGGGCTTATCTATCTTGTTGACTTTCTCAAAGAAACAATTATTTGATTTATTGATTCTTTGTATTGTTCTTTTTGTTTCAATTGTATTGATTTCAGCTCTAAGTTTGATTATTTCCTGTCATCTACTCCTTTTAGGTGAGTTTGCTTCTAATTGAGCTGAGCTGTTAGTTCTCTAGTGTGGGATTTCTCTAGGTTTTTCATATAGATAACTGCACTATGAATTTCCTCTTAAGACTGCTTTCATTGTGTCCCACAAGTTTGGGTACATTGTGGACTCATTTTCATTAAATTTTAGGATGACTTTGATTTCTTTCTTAATTTCTTCCTTGACCCAGAGATGTTTCAGCTGAGTGATGTTTAGTTTCCATGAGTTGGTAGGCTTTCTGTGATTTTTCATGTTGTTGAACTCTAAGTTTAGGCTCTGGTGGTCCGATATGATACAAGGGAATATTTCCAATTTTTTTGTATCTATTCATATTGGCTTCATGACCAATTATGTGGTCAATCTTAGAGAAAGTTCCATGAGGAGCTGAGAAATATGTATATTCCTTTGCATTTGGTTGGAAGCTTCTGTAAATATCTATTAAATCCATTTATATCATAACCTCTGTTAAACTCCTTATTTCTCTGTTGAGTCTCTGTCCAGTTGACCTATCCATGGGTGAAAGTGGGGTATTGAAGTCTCCCACTATTAGGGTGTGAGAACTGATGGGGAATCTGAGCTTTAGCAGTGTATCTTTTACATAGGTAGGTGCCCTTATATTAGGGACATAAATATTCAGGATTGAAATCTCCTCTTAACCAATTATTCTTGTGATGAATAAGTAATGTCCATCTTGGATCCTTTCAATTGGTTTTAACTTAAAGTCTACTTTGTTAGATATTAAGATAGCAACCCCTGCTTGTTTCTTAGGACCATTTGATTGGAAAATCTTTTCCCAAACCTTTACTCTGAGCCTGTGTTTGTTTTTGTGGTTGAGGTGTGTTTCTTGTAGGCAACAGATGGATGGCTTCTGTTTTTGTATCCATTTTGTTAGTGTGTGTATTTCTATACGTGTGTTGAGTCCATTGATATTAAGGGATATTAGTGACCACTGGTTGATGTTTCCTGCTTTTTGGTAGTAGCTTCTACATATTTCCTTTCTCTAGGCTTTTCTTCTATGGAATTATTGATTGTTTGTGGTTTTATGGGTATATCTGTGATCATTAAGTTGGAGTTTTCCCTCCAATGCTTTCTGGAGGGCTGGATTGGTAGATAGGCATTCTTTCAGTCTGATTTGTCATGAAATACCTTGTTTACGTCATCTACGGTGATTGATAATTTTGTTGGATATAGTAGTCTAGGTTGGCAGCCATACTCTTTTAGTGACTGTGTAACTTCTGGTCAAGCTCTTCTTGCTTTCATCATTTCCATTGAATGGTCAGGTGTTATTCTGATGGGTCTGCCTTTATATGTAAGTTAGCCCTTTTCTTTTGTAGCTCTTAAAATTTTTTCATTGTTCTGTATGTTGTGTATCTTGATTATTATGTGATGGCCAGAGTTATTTTGGAGGTCATATCTAATTGGTGTTCTTGTACCTTTATAAGCATTTACTTCTTTAAGTTAGGAAAGTTTTCTTCTATGATTTTATTGAATATATTATCTGGGCCTTTGAGCTGGTATTCTTCTCCTTCTTCTATTCCTATTATGCTCAGGTTAGGTTTTTTCCTGGTGTCCCAGATTTCCTGAACATTTTGTGTTATGGCTTTTTTCATTTTAGTATTTTTTTGACCGATTATTGACTGTTTCAGCTACTGAGTCTTCCACTCTAGAGATTCTCTCTTCCATGTCTTGGATTTTGTTGTTTATGCCTGTATCTGTAGTTCCAGATCTTTTCTTCAGGTTTTCTATTTCCATCTTTGCCTCATTTTGTGCCTTTTTTATTGCTCTATTTCAGTTTTTAGTTCCTGGAATGTTCCTATCATTTTTTGATTTACTTTTTCTTGGATATTTAGAGGTCTCTAAGACTATCAATTATATTGAAATAATATTATATTTTAAAAGTTTTCCACTTTCTAAATACTATTATAATAACTTAAACTGTATTTGTGTTCAGATATTATATTAGAAATGTTAATAATTAATGATATGTAAGTTTCTATAATGGATTAAATAATAGAAAGGCAATTTTTAAAGCAGGACAAAATTATGAAACAGCTATTTCAGTGCTTTTGATGGCATTCTAGCAAAGGAAAACAATTTAATGAAAATTTTATAAATATCTTGAATTTTAGGCAAGAACAACAGAATCAGAAACATTTTAACTAGATCTCTTTCAGCATTTTTCAGCTCAGCCTACATAATTCATAGTTGTTATAATAGTTTAGGTCCATCAGCAAATAAAACTTATGTGATTTTGATGATCTAATTTCAATTAGTAGTATTTATTATAAGGAGAAAAACTATGCCATTGATTATTTCCCTGATATTATAAGCTTATGAGATAAAGAAAGGAACCTACAAACAAATAATTATGTGCAATAGTTAAGACAATCATGGATCCAAGATCAACCTGAGAATATCATCTTGTGCCATGTGGATAAAACCCTATCACTTACACACATCTGGCAGAAGCATGTAATGCCCAAAAATATACCAGAGAGTTTCAGTGACAGTTAAAATATTGGAGGACAAATAAATGCTTCAATTTGTTTGTGATCTTGGGCTGCCTCCAGACCCATCAGCAGGTGAATCCTTACTCACCTCTATTGTTTGAACACAATTTCTGACCATAATTGAAATAGGTCTAGGATAGGTAGAAATGAGAATAATTTCTAAAATTTGTCTTCAAATGTGCCAACGGCTTCATTGCAAAAATCTAAAACTCTAAAGATGCAAAAGTTTTTAAGTTTTGTTAGTTTACCATCAAATTTAATTTTTTATACTTGTTTTAGAAAACACTACTGCATACATGTACAACATTTTAGTTATACATTGATCAATTATAATAAATCTATACTGCTTACATTTTGTAGATTTTGTAAATTATACATCAGTGAGTATGGATGAGCAAGTATCTTACCAAAAGGGCATACAACAAAAATGTTAGTGTGAGTACCTTCATTGTTTTAAGACTTATTTTTATTTTGCATACTTATGTTATTATGCATATGTCTGAATATATGTGTATATACATATTTATAAACATGTCTGGTGAGTTCAGAGGTGAGAACACTGGAACTAGAGATAAAATAAGTTGTAGCATGTAGTGTGAATGATGATAACAGAGCCTGATCCTCTTTAGGAGCAGATAATGTTCTTAACTGATATAGAAATTTTTTAAACAGTACTCGAGTCCCTCACAAAATAAATCTAACAACTGATAAATGGGATTTCCTGAAATTAAAGGGCTCTCCAGCAAAGAAAAGTCAAAAGAAGAATTCTGTACACATGGAGTTCATTGCCAACTGTACAACATCAGAACATTAATATCTAGAAGACACAAAGCACTAAGGGAAAAAACATAAAACATAAATAGTACAGTGAAATAGACTATGTATATTAGTAAATAGTTCTCAGAAGACAAAATATACAGGATAATTAGACATTTGAACATATGTTTATTATTATTGTTCACCAGTGGAGATAAACTTTGATGAAATTCCATATTAACACAGTCTGAGTGTCTATCATTAAGAAAATATCATAATCTAATATGATCAGATAGTGGAGATGGTAAGGGAAAAGAGAAAGTATATTCTCCTTGATGTGAGTGTAAACTGTGTCAATCATTATGAAAATCAGTGAGAAAGTTATCAAAAATCTTGAAAAGGAATTCTCATATGTCCCAACTATAGCATTCCTCTTCATATACCTAAGGGGATTTATATCCTACTACATAGACACTTGCTTATCCATATTCATTGATGCTCCATTTGTAACAGCTAGTAAATAAAATTAGTGTAGATATATTACAATGGATAAATATATGATAAAAATGTGATTCTAAAAATAATAACGGGAACTCCTATATCTGATAAACACCTTCAGCAATGTGGCAGCCCAGAAGTTTAACAACAAAAAATCAATGCCCCGCCCCCATATACAAAGAATAAGCAATCAAAGAAACAAATGAGAAATACATCAACATTACAATAGCCATAAATAACATAAAATATCCTGGGGTAACTCTAACCAAATAAGTGAAAGGCCTGTATCACAAGAACTTTAAGTATTTAAGAAATTGAAGAAGATATCAGAGAATGGAAAGATCTCCTATACTATTGGATAGGTACAAACAATATAGTAAAAATGATAATTGTTCCAAAAGCAATCTACAGATTAAATGCAATTCTCATCAAAATACAAATACAATTCTTCACCTACCTCAAAAGTATAATATTCAATTTTATATGAAAAAAATAAAAACCTAGGATAGACAAAATAATTCTATACAATAAAGAAAACTTTAGACGCATTGTTACCCCTGACTTCAAGCTTTACTGAAAAGCTATAGTAATAGAAACAGCCATTGTCATGTTGACCAAGGAAATCTAATTGAATAGCCTGACATTAATCCACTCAACTAGGAACACCTGATTTTTGACAAAGAATTCAAAACTGTGCAATAGGTACAAATGCATCTTTAATGAACAGTGCTGGCATAACTGAATGCCAAGATATAGAGGAATGTAAATAGATCCATATTTATTCCCCTGCCCAAAAGTCAAGCCCAAGTTGATTAAGGACTTCAAATTACAATAAACCTGATATAAGAAAAAGTGGGACGTAGCCTTAACATATTGGCACAATAGTTCAAAGAAGGCTGATCTCCAAAAAACATGAAGAACTAAAAAAAAACTAGTGATTAAAAAAAAAAATAACCAAATTTTAAAATTTTTGGTTATAGTTAAAAACAGAGACTTCTCAACAGAAGACTCTCAAACGGCCAAAAGACACTTAAGAAAGTTTTCAAAATTCTTAGCCATCAGGGAAATGTAAATCAAAATGACTCTGAGATGCTGTCTTATACCTGTCAAAATAGCCAAGTTCAAAAGCACTGATGACAACCTATGTTGGAGAGGATATGAAGAAAGGAGAGCACTCTTCTACTGATGATGGGATTGTAAACTTTTACAATCACTCTGGAAATCAGTATGGCAGTCTCTCAGTTTAACTCAGGAGCCAGCATTACTACTCTTAGGCATATACTCAAAATGTGCTTAACTACACCAAAAGGACACCTGTTCAATGATATTAATAAGAGCATTATTCATAATAGCCATAACCTGAAACCAACCTAAGTGCTTCTCTACCAAAGAATAGTTTTCTTAAAAAATGCCACACTTACATAATGGAGTATTCCTCAATGATTAAAAAACAATGAATAAAACTATAAAAAATTATACTGAGTGATAACTCAGACCCAGAAAGACAAACAAGGTTGTACTTACTTACAAGTGGATAATAAACTTAGTAAATTAGCCTGTGTTGACTACTCAAGAGAGGCCTTGCCCCATTTGAGAAGTGGATGGGAGAGTGAGTAGGAAGAAAGGAACGGTGAAGGGTATGTAAAAAATTCTTCTTAATAAAAAAAGAAAATATTAATTTGAAAAAATTATATAATTACAATAGAGAGGCACCATTATGCTTGAAAAAATTATAGGCTTTTGTAAATGGTAATGTTTTACATGGTTATAAATGTAATATATTACTGTCAGTATTCCAAGCTGAATGTTTTTAAATGCAAACTAAACAGAGAGTCTAGATACTAAATATTGTGTTGTCTTTGAATTGTTTGACTGCTGAGGAAGGGGTAAGAGCTGCTAAAAAACATTTGATTATAAATGCTGCTGATTTAACCCAACCTATATATTTTCAAAATAATTTGAGTTCAAAATTTAAGTTGAAATATATTTACTTTAGAGAAGAGTTTTAGTTTTTTTATTTCTACACTTCTGAGTGTATACCCTAAAGATGCACGGTCACACTCCAAAGGCATTAGCTCAACTATGTACATAGCATCATTATTTGTAATAGCAAGAACCTGGAAACAACCTAGATGTCACTCAGCTGAAGAATGGATTAACAAACTGTGGTACATCTACACAATGGAGTACTACTCAGCAGTAAGAAAAAATGATATCCTAAAATTTGCAGGCAAATGGATGGATTTGGAGAATATCCTCCTAAGCGAGATATCACAAACCCAGAAAGATAAACAGGGGATGTACTCACTCATTAGTGGACTCTAAACAAACAAACAAACAAACAAGAAAAGAGAAAAGCATGCCCAAGCTCCAAACCACAACCACTGAACAGCTTGGGATCAAAAACACCCTGGACTGACTCCTTGGATCTCACTTCCCCTGGAGGAATACCTGACTCAGTCTTGAGGCTGGGGGAGAAAACTGGATCTGCCAACAGTGGAGACTGAACTAAGCAATATTGGGACAGTGGGACCATGGAACTGCCTGCTGCCTGCCCAGGGAGGGGTTGGGGAGTTGTGGAGAAGAGAGAATGAACTGATGTGTTGAGAGGAGGAAGGGATCTTGAATAAGGATATACAAGGATAGAAAGTATGACGTCTTTGTTCATAATAATAATAATAAAATAAAATAAAGTAATTTTAAAAACAGTCAAGAGGAGATGAGAAATACAAAGGAGCCTATCCTATATGTTATTATGTTGATTTTAAATTTTTTGCTGGTTGATAGGCAAGAAGCAGTTGTTGAGATATATGGGATTGACAAAGGGTCTCATAAAAACATATTATTTTAAAATGCCTTAATTTTAAAAAGGAAGTCAAAATGTATTTTTCAAATTATAATAGAAATTGCTTTGGAAAAGAGGTTCCTGTGGAAATGAGAGGCTGTGGTTTTATTACAGGTGGAGAATCAATGGAGACTTCCTGTACCTTGACAGATAATATCTATGAACAAAGGTTATAAATGGTCTTCCCAATATTCACCATTATCTCAAGGTCCTCATAAGATTAACTGCACTCTCAATTAACAGTAAACAGTCTATACAACTCTGCCCCATTTATCAAAATATTTATGAATGTTTGTTTTTATTTAATGGGGTTGGTTATAAATGGTTAATATTCAGGTCAATCTCTTTCTAAAGAAAAAAGGGAGATATGATATAAAAATGAATGGGAAATGAGTAGATTATTATGATTTAGAAAATTGATTATTGAGTCTACTTTTATTCAAGAAAAATTGTTAATCTCAAAATGTTTTACTTTGATATGTATTTTGGTTTATTGGCACAAATTCAAAGTCAACTTTTTATACTTTATGTATTTTTCTACATTTTTTACAATATTATGTTTATACAACTCATTTAAAACCATAACATATAAGTAAGAAATATAAATTAATAGTTGGTCATCTACAATAATCATACTTACAGTCATATTAGTTAGATTTTTAAGGTATACGAAGATATTTTTCAATTAAGTAAGTAGTCTTTAAGAACTTTAAAGATCTACAGAACATGATATTTAAAATGTTTTAATAACTCAGACCTTTCTTAACAGTAAGACACATTTGTGCCTGGCAAAACCAATTGCTTCAAAGGGGATACTGAGCATTTAGAAAACTTCTTATGGAATTTACTTTCAATATGGCAAAGCTAGCCATTTGGGTGAGAAACTGCTCATGACTAGACTGTTTAGCAGTATATTGTATAAATTGATCTGCAGAACCCACAGAAATGTGACTGCTAAACTTTCTCAAAACAAGACAGAATGGTCATTCTTGATCATGATTAAAAGATGAAACTGCCAGATATTCTGAAGGACAAGGAAAGCAATGATGAACTTTGCCAAAATAGATGGGACAGATCTTTAAATTTCTTGCTTCACTTAAAAGTATGCCAGACTCTAGACCTGTGGGTTAAAGATGAATGCCCCAACATTGTAGAAGAGCTTTGGATGACTATAGAGATGTCTCTGTCACTTCTAGGATTTTGTAAGTAGCTTACAGTGCACTTCCTATTTACTTAGGTAATATTGTATCCTTCTGGGATCTTTGATATAGTTGAAGACTAGAAAGTTATAATTATGGTTTTACTTAGTTATTATAAAAGATAAATTAGATATGAAACTTTAGAATTACAAGGATTGAATACATTATAGAATAATATTTTCTTTATTTTTGCCAAATACAAATAGATATTTTAACTATAATTCATGTTTGATAACTGTTTTGTTATTATAAATTCACTATGTTAAAGTTAAAAACTTACATTTTAAATAAGCAGGAAAAGGAAAATACTGTGAGTGATCATTTTTTAAATGGTTGAGGAATCATGTGGGACAGAAAACCTCCATCTGCAATTTTCCCTCACTCTGAAATAAAACTAAGCTTTAACACTAAAGCAGTCATTAAGAAAGCTGTTTCTGGAGTACTTTCAAGCATTCTGAACCCTGTTCACTGGCTCCTGCTCACTCCTTTCTTGAAGACCAGTGGCCAATGATCAATCCCTGATGAAGGAAGAGACCTACACCTTTAGATATTATTCCAGATACAGTTGTGTTTATCTTTATTCACAAAATTTAGAATGCAGAACTTGGTGGATTATCACTAGTTCAAGGTCATTATGTCCTACAAAATATGTTTCAGTCTAGTCTGGATTCCATTGTGAACTTCTGTGCTTACCAAGTAAAAAATAGTTTTCTCAGTGGAATCTCACTGAGTATACAAACTACATATAAGAGTAGGCCCAATGTCCACCAGCGGATGAGCAACTCAAATAAAAAATTTGGAGAATTTTTAAAAATTATATTGCTTATTTTTTAATATAACTAGTCTTGTAAGCTATAGTTTCAAATTATGTGTTTTATGGCATTTATTTTGTGTGTGTTTGTATATGTTTCTATATATGTTTGTTACTCATCTCCTTGTTTTTTGTTTTATTTATTTATTATACGTATTTGCTGGTTGGTTTTCTAAAGATCGAGATAAAGAATGAAATAATTTGGAAAAGTGATAATATGAGGAGACTCTGAGAGATAGGGTAGTGGCTAAAAATTATTTTCAGTAAAAATAAATAAAAACTAAACAATTATCTTTTAAGGGGCTAAGGATGTAGTTCAGTTCATAGAAGGCTTACTTACCATGCACAGGGCATAAGTTTGATAGCTAGGAGCCAATAAATCAAATACAGTAGTAAATGAATACAATCCTAACACTGCGCAAAGGGTGTAGAAAGATGAACTGAAGTTCAAGGTTATTATGCTCAGTTACTTACGAGTTGTGTCCAGTCTAAAATGTCAGATTTGTTTCAAGTCAAATAAACACAACTACATAGCAACAACATTCACAATAAAAAGCATCTTGACAAATAGAAGACTGATAATGTTTCATAATTGCATTGTAGGACTGCCTGAAACATTTATTCATTCATGCAAAATATATTATCTTCTCTCTGTCATACCAAACATTGGGAATGCCCTGGGAATAAAAAAAAAAAAAATCAATGTCCCTCATTTTCTTAGCAGTTCTATGGAATTGATACCCTAAATGAATTTACAATTACAATCTCCATGTAGATACTACAAAAATACATAATCAAAATGGTAAGGACCATTAATTGAGTTATGCAAAGTCTCATATGTCATGAGCAACCCTTCACAACATACAACATTAGTTTTCACATTGACGCTAGTGCAGCATCTGTTGAGGTGGGTCAAATGTTTCTGCAAAATGAGTTCCAGAATGATGATTTAGCTGGAGATCTACCTCACAGGGTGAGATATTAATTAGTACATGTAACATCAGTCAGCACTTCAATCATGCACAGATGAGACTCTAGTCCTCAGTGTAATAAACAGGCTGTTCAGGGGCTATAGAAAATGAGATTTGAAGGCTCTTCATGAAAAATTGATTTAATTGATTTTTTTTTCATGTTTATGCTCTAAGAAAGTGATTCTTGGTTTTTCCAGTAAGAGGACTCCTTTTCTTTTTACAAAATTACATATAAAATGAATTTCTGATCATGTTAGATTGAGAAATTCCAAAAGTAAAACCTTTCAGAATCACAAAGAGAAAGCCAAAAAGTTTACATTTTTATTAATTAATGGAACATCTAAATATATCTTTAAGTATGTAAGATAGCATGCTGATTTAGCTTCCAGGTTTGGCTAAGAGAAACCTCTAATAGGTCTGTGGCCATGAACAGTGGATGCAAATGACTTGGGCTCCATCACTTGCTACTCAAGAATTGGTTTAAAATGATTGCTGAATTTGCCTTGGGTTCAGTATCTTCTGTTGTCCAAGTGGCCACAACAAACTAAAGGCCATGTAGCATTTTCAAACAGAATTTTATGTTTTGCATATGTGTTTGTTTATCTGCATGTTAAAGTATTAAATATACTAACTTAGTCATTTAAAATTTTAACCATTTTTACTTTCCAGATTAATAGGATTATAATCACCATGTCTGTGAAAATATTACCAGTATCAAGAAATTAAATGATTCCAGACCTTATGGGTGTATTCCATTCATCTTGCTGTCATCTCACCATTCAAATGTAACTAATACAGCTTTAAAATTTTACAAATATTTAAAATTAAATGTTTATAAAATGTGTGCATGTGTTTGGCTGAGTCTATGACACATGTGTCTAAGTGTTTACAAGAAGCCCTAAAAATGTTTCTGACCTGCTGCATCTGATATTACATCCAGGTGTGAGATGCCCAGGTGTATAGAAAAAAATATTTGCATCCTCTGGAAAAGAAAGAAAATATTTAACCAATAAACCACTCTTCTTCCTTCTTCAAGGCCCTGCAACTGCAAATCCTACTGGCTTCTTGGTAAACATTAGACTTCATTACATGTTTCATTTGTACAGCATTAAACTAGGAGCAAACCCTTATAACTTCAAGTGTACTGTATATTAGCATTTTTATTGAAACATTTACTATCAATGTGCAATTTTACATGGTGCTTAAAAGTTAAATGTGTTAAGTTGCATATAGTGTTTGGAAGAATGTGAATCCATAAATGATTTATAATTTTCCTGACAGACAGTCTAAATCTAAAATCTGCTAAATCCAGATAGCAGTAAAAATCTGTAAGCAGAGGTTTGAGTACTTAGGAAAAGGTAGAAGACATTACATGATCAGCCCTGATGCTTTCTGGTGATGAGATGATTTGACCCTGAAAGCATTATCACATCACTGTTGAAGATTATAGTAACTGTCTTATCTCCCTAAGCTTCTGCTCCCTCTTCTATAACAGGATGCATTGGAAATACCACCCAATTGTACTGACAAAGAAAAATATTCAATATACTTTGCTTAATATTCCTGCATACGTTATATACATGCACACATATATATTATACAATATAATGTTATTAAAAACAAAACTAGTCAATTCAACATGTTACTTGAATTTCAATACATTATTTTGAAATCAACTTACAATAATTTATGATTTACTATAATTGAAGCCTAATAACTATTTAAGATCATGTTTTTTGAAAGATAATGAGAAAGATTTTAAAAATCTGTATTATATAAGTAAGTATTGAATAATCAGCATTATTGGCTCATTTGAAATGGAATAGACTACATCATGTTTAATAAAAACAGGACTGAGAAGCTAGATGTAAGTAGTACTTCAGTTTCACAGATGTTATGGGTTCCCTAACAAAGTATTCTGCTTAGACTAATAAATGCTAGTAAAATAAAAGATGATAAAACATGTACACAAATGCAAGGAGGTAGAAAGAAAAAAATCTTTCTAGTACTTACAGTGAGTGAGTTTAGGGCACTGGCTTGGCTTTGTTGTAGGTACAATTGTTAAATTAAGACCAGTATGGCATATGGCATAAAGATTAGATGGAGATTTGCTTTCCCAGTAGAACCAGACACTTTTAGATACACAGATAAGACTTAAGAAGACAGGTGGGCTTTGGCATTTTGACACCTGCCTTAGGTATTTCTAGTCCTTTAGGTATTTTCTTAAAATCAATTAACTGACTGGGAAATCAGTTACTAAAGTACACTACACCGCCTACAACAGAACAAGTATGTGGATGGCTAAAAGTATCAGTAATGAAAGTTTTCTGAATACAATGTAAAAAGAAGGGATTTATTTTAATTTTACTATGATAGCAAGAAAATAGATGTTATTTAAAAGTTACTACATAGATCACAAATATCAATGAAAGTAGGAATCAAATGGTTGGTGTTATCCTAACTTTTTTGATTTTTGTGAAATAAAGAAATAGCCAGAATTACAAGATATTCAGAACCTGCTGTGGTAGGTTCTTTATCCTTCTGACATTTATAATTATTTCTTTTATTCTTTGTCAGTATTATTTAGAACATAAACTTTGGTCTTTTAAATTTTCCTGTAGATATTTTTATTGTATTTAGGGCATATGTTTTAGCTAGTACATCATCCACAAATTACTGTCATTGTACATATATGAGAACTTATTAATGATTCTGATGAAAGACATAATCTAAGATGCGTAGAAATAGCCTTATAAACATCACCATCATAGCAGGAAACCAAGACTCACTTTGTTTTCAGAGTGGTCTCTTCTTTCTTTATCTCTATTTAAATAATTTAAGGTCATGTATCTCGATCCATATGGTTTAATTTCTTTCTCTATGCTATTTTGCCTTTTACTTTTGAGTATGTATAAAAGAAACTACCATTGGTTTTGGAATTAAGGAAATTTTTTCACCTTATTTTCCAAATTTGGAGGGAGGAATCCCTTCTTAATTACTTTATTTCTTTTCTGATTGTGAAAAGTTAAAAATAGAATCAATACATAAAATACTTTTTGAAAAAAATTTAAACATTCTGTCCAAAAATAAAAACATCAAAAAATATAAAATCAATGAGCTACAGGAAAGGCAGTCATAAAATTAAATTTTAATGCTAAATGTGTATATCCAAAGGAATTAAGAGATATAAAATTAATAACTTAATTATACACATTAAGGCCTTGACACTGCTAGAAACTAGAGGAAAATGAAGCCCAAAATTACTGAACAGGAGGAAATAATTAAAAATTAAGTCTTATATTAGTTAAAGACAAAATAAAAATAATTCAAGAAAAGAAGGATGGGAGACTAGGATAAAAGTGAGACTATAGGGAGGGTTAACTAACAGCAAAGTTTCTTTGTACAAACATATGGAAACCTATTACTGTAGAAGTTTTCTGAGCATTATACATATAAAAGAAATATTGATGAGATTACCATGTAACAGAAAAAACTATGCCTCAACTCTGCTGTTAAGATTTTACATCTGATATTGTAAAGATATCCAAAACCCATTATTAGGAAGTCATAAGCCTTAGAACAGAGCCTATTAATGTTACTTTTCTAAATGGCCATGCTTTCAAACTACTCTCTAAGTATTTAAATGTATATCCATAAGTCTGTGTTGTTTCAAAACTTGTTCATGGAAGCTACTTATTGCAGTATATAGTGATTAAATTAATATTCAAAGTGCTGAGAATAAGCAACTGTGAGTATTCGGCTCCGAGCAAATCATTTATTTCATCTCCCAACACAAAATCAGAGAACATCTCAGAAGACAGTTCAGGAAAAATATATGAGTTGTGGGATTAAATGGAGTGCCATGAAATGCTGTTGCCTGACAGACTGGAATTCACAGCAGCTGTGGTTACTCATACAAGAGCTATACAAGACCTATCAATTGTACAACTTTCATAACATGTTTACCTCAAGCTAGCTAAACATTCCGGTATGGAGTAGCAAGAAACTAAGAACCTACTGTCATGTGATGCATTCTAGGGCAGATAAAGTAACTTTCTGTTAGGAGTGTGACCATTGCATTCCCATGCTCCTACTCCTAGTCTTATGTGGTTAGCACTGAGTGACACATTAGGTGACAGAAAAGAAAGAAAAGAAAGAGAAGAAGAAAAGAATGAAGGATATGCAGAAAGAAAGAGAAAAAGGAAGATGTAAAAGAGTAGGGAGGAGAGAGAGGGAGGAAAGGAGGGAGTGAAAGAGGAAAGGAAGGAGGGAGGGAGGGAAGATGGAGGGAAAGAGGGAGGGAAGAAAGGAAGACAAAATATGAAGTGGGAAAGGATTTAGTTGAGGGTTCTGGGGGGAATAGAGAGAAAAAGAGGGGTAGGTAGGATTAAGACATAGTGTTCATGTATGAACATTTAAAATGAAATTTGAAATATAAAACAATGGGAAGTTGGGACACATTTTTGTAGACATCAGCATGGTAAAGGAAGGAGTGAATACAACAGATGTGGAACAGCAGCAGTGGATCGTGTGTCCCTTTCTGTGGAGAGCTGCCAAACAACACAGCCACTTAGGCTAGCATGCAATTTTGTTACATATTTTTCCCATTTAAATTTGATGGTGCTTGGCAAAATTAACAATCAAAAGTTTTCAGATGTTTTTATACCATGTTTTGAACATTTAGGTTGAGAAATTTTCAACTTGTGCATTATTCCATCTCTGGATGTGACAGCAAAGATTATATCTGTTCTCTTATAGCAAATTGAGTCAGATGCACAAGTTGACCCTTTTAACAAGTTATGCTGCCCATATATTTTTTCAGCTCTATTTATGAAATCAATCAATCAATCAATAAATAATAAAATAGTTTGGAAACTGTGTGAAAATACATTGTGGTGATTGGTTTAACTAAGAGATGAATGGCCAACAGGTAAGTGAGAAGTGGTTAGGCAAGACTTCCAGAGTAAAAGAACTCTGCAAAGAGGGTGGGGTGTAGATTAAAATAAATGAGTTAGTTTAAGTTGTAAGGCCAAGATTTCCTAATTAATAATAAGTCTCCAAGTCATTATTTGGGAGCTGGATGCCAACAACAAAGTTTGTTAAAAACACTTATCAGTTTTCTATGTATTCTGTGATTTTGATTATTTTCATTTTTATCTACAAACTTGAGGCTTGTATGTTATATTGCCTTTGCTCTTTTGACCATCAGCACATAAACAGTGTTATCTTAGTCAATGATGTTCTATTGATGTAACAAGACACCATGACCACGGAAACTTTTATAAAACAAAGCATTTGACTGCAGCATGCTTAAATTTCAGAGATTTTACATTATCATCATGGCAGGAGGGATGATGGCACACAAGTGCTGCTGGAGAGATAGTTGAGAATTCTATTTCTGGTTTGACAGGCAGTAAGAAGAAAGAGACACTGAGCTTTGATTTAGCATTTGAAACCTCAAATCCCACACTTGGTGACATACTTACTCTAACAATCCCACACCTACTCTAACAAGGCCACACTTCCTAATATTGTCACTTCCTGCTTAACAAACACTGGACTCTAAAGCCTACTAGGGACATTTTTATTCAAACCATGAAATAGCCCATTAAAAAGAAACAAATCTTGTGTAAGAACCTTACTGTTTGCAAGTGTTTTACATTTTTTTAATTTCTTAAAATTTAGAAAACTAATTATGCTATATTACAAGACCTGTGTTCTAGAAAAGTACATTAAATTAAAATCACAACATCAAAGGACATTGCTTTTGTCTTTGTGAGCTACCAATGAAACACAACTGCATTTAGTCTTTAAAAAGTTCTATGAACTTAAGTGTCATTGAATTATGTCATATGTAATAAGATAATGTCACCATATGCCAAATGATAGAACACTGATGGGGAATGTTACAAGCAAACACCATAAGGAGTACTGTCAGTCTACTGAAAGACTGCAAAACTCCATCTAAAGGGTACTGTTTTATGACACAAATTTATGCTGTCCGAGAGTAAACTGGAAAACCAAATGTTTCTCTATAGGCCACATAAAGACTTTATAATAGTCATTTTCTTGAATCAAAATGCTGTCTTACTATGACTTTAATTTACATCTCCCCAGGGTTAGTTATATTGAACTTTATTCTAGTAATTTTTAGGCTTATTGTGTTCTTCTGTTTTAATATTTATCTAAACTAACTGTCACTCTGAAATTGTTTGTGTTTCTTATGTATTTGTTTTTGAATTGTGTGTTGACTATCTTTGTTTATCAACTTATCTACATATAGAATTAACTAAAGCCCAATAGCTGGGTACACCTGGGAGGAATTTTTTCTAATTAAATCATTTGATATGGAAAGAATCACCTATCATCTTCTTCTTTTGAGATAGGGAGATTCACTGTTAATCTGGGCCACAACTTTGGTAGCAGTGTCTATGTAAAGGAGGTGGAAGAAGGAAAGATTTGTTCTTTGTATGCCTGCCCTTTCTTACCTCAGAAAGTATATTTATTCACTGATAATGCCTACTCCAAAATCCCGTCATATACTTAAGACCAGGTGGAAAAAACAGTTTCTTATATTTTTTGGCTGTGAGTCTAGCCTTTAACTGCTGAGCCATCTCTCCAGCCCTGAAGAACCAGTTTCACGGACTGAGTAACAACTGTATTCATGGACTTTCCTTTGGTAAGTAGCAATTATTGGACTAGTTGGATCACAGCCTTTAAGCCACTCTAGTAATTCCCTTTATAAACGTTAAATTCTATCAATTCTGTTCCTCTAGAGAACCCAGACTAATGCAGTTTATTTTTTCAGTGCTGGAAATGTTATAAAGGGACTTGCTAATGTTAATGCAGTATGCCACTGCACAAATTTGAAATTGTTCATGTCTAGGAAGACTACAGGTCAGAGATAAGGTATGCTTACATATTTTCTTTTCTCTAGTTGGTCTATCTTCTGTCTTCTGTTTTAATTAAGTTGAGGATGCTAATTCAAAGTCTACTTGCCCTCTTCAAATGAATGTATCTTAAAATACCTTATGTATGCCCACAGATTTATTTTCTATATAATTAAGAATCTTTCTAAGTTATCAGTGAATATTAACCACTACAATAATTTTTCTTTGGAATAACAAGTAAGCAAAAGTGTATAATGGCTCCAAACAAAAATAAAGCCATTCAGTTTGTTTGTACAGCTTATCTGATTTTCTTTTAGGCCAGTTGTGTATCCTGTAACCCTCCACTTTTTGTTCATCTGTGTCTTCCTTAGAACTCAAAATCATATTTAGAGTGGTCTTATTCTTATAGTGGCAGAGAAAACTATTATATCCTAATTGATTTCCTCAAATTTTTATTTTCATCTTCCAAAAATTTTCTACTTATTTGGTCTGTGCCTTTCAATAACAATTACATATTATAATTTCAAAAATAAAATTATAGGATTATATAAACATGCATACCTAAAATAAATATTTATGACTTTCTACTTGTATTTAAACTCAAACTATAAAGTCTGAATGAACATACTAAACAAAGTCACAAAATTTTGATAACATAAATAAGCAACTAAATTTTAATTAATAGCATATATGTACATTCAAAATAATGTAATATGCTAAATGCTTTAAACATCAATAAGGACAACCAGATGAAACTAGATAAACCAGTAGATTACATTCAAAAACAAATGCAAAATTAGAGTGTTGCAAAATACATCTAAAATATATTGTTCTAAATGTATGTTACACTTCTCATACCTGCAAATGAATACCAAAGTAGGTGATAGCAAATGACTTTTGCAACCTTCTTTGATTTTCATGATAGAGATAAAAAACATTAAAAAGTATAATGATCACTTCAAATGGAAGTATCAAATTAGAATGACAACAGAATCACATGTTACTTTGTAAAGGCCAATGTTGTACAATGTTATCATTGCATGCCATACTGCCTTTACTTTTTGACTAGGAACATACTATTTGTCTTATTTGAAACATGGTTAAAGAAAACTTTATACAACATGGTCTATGTGTCATGACAGATTGAATAATCACACCATATAATAGAAATGATCACTTACTCATAGCTATATCTCTAATATGTAAGGTCAGAAGATGACTCACAATGGATATGAATTTGAGATTGTAAAAAAGTTCCTTTGGGATTTTTATTGCTTTGTAAGCTATCAGTACATAACCAGTTACATTACTTGCCCTATGCAGTTATGGATTTGATCACCAATAGTGAATCAGTGTGCCTACCTTTATTCTTGTCTTTGTCTCTGAAATGCTGGATATATATTGAGCTTTGTTTTAAATATTATTACTTCAAAAATAGTGTTAAGGTTTGACTGCTCATTTTCTATAATCAGCAAATGCTTTGTACACTATAAATTGTGGTTTAAGAACTAAGATGTCTTTGACCCATCTGGCTTCCACAATCTATTATCCCCTTCTTCTGCAGGATTCCTGAGCTCTATCTAATGTTTGTCTTTAGTTCTGTCTCTGTTTCTATCATTTCCTAGATGAAGCTTCTCTAATGACAACTGGGCTATGCAGCAATCTATGAATAAAGCAGTATATCATTAGGTATCCTTACAATATTTCCCTTCCTGTCATATTTGGTTTTACTCTAGGTCTCTATTGGTCTTGGTTGGTCCTCCAAGTAGTGTCAGGGGTGGGCTTACTCTTGTGTCATGTGTTTTAGGAGAGACCAGTTATTAGTTGGCCACTCCTTGAATCTCCAGGAAACCTTACACTAGAACATCCCAGAGTCAGGACAGACTGTTGATCAAGGTTTATATGGTTGGGTTGGTTTCCCACTCCTTCCATTTGAAGCCTTGTCTTGTCCCTGGAGATGTGCAGTTTAGTCTACATATCTGCTATTGCTAGGAGTCTTAGATGGGATCATGCTGGTAGATTCTTGAAAGATTCCCTTGGACCAAATTTCATAGAATAAAATAACTTGGGCTTATAGGTGCTTGCAGATGTTGAATTTGAAAACTAGGAACCCTGCATGAGACAGACCAAGGCCCTCTGCATATATATAACAGTTGTGTGGCTTGGTCTTCTTGCTTATAGGACTAACAATGGAAACAAAGATTGTTTCTGAATCATTTATTTTCTTTTAAGACCATACTCATCATATTGGATCACCTTAATATACTTGGGAGATACTTAGTTTTACTGCAATTTGATATGCTATGTTTTGTTGATACTTATGGCTGATCTGCCATTTCTAAACAGAATCACAGGAGGAATAGATTAGTGAGTGGGAAGAGAGGAGGTGAGGGAGAGGGCATGGAAGAAGAGGAAGGGGAAATTGAAAACAGGAAGTAAAAAAAATAAATAAAATTTTAAAAGAATTATAGCCAGTAAATAATCACTGGTTATTGATTAAAAGGTTAATATTTATTAAGGGGCTATAGGGAAACTTACAAATACAAACGATTAAGCTATAAGACCGAACGAATTCATTCAGCATAATTGGTCTTTCTTCCAAGGGATAACATGAGGCAGGAGAGGCCAAGTACTTCTATGTATCCCATCTTAAGATGCCTTCAGACAGGTCTCAATGCTTCAGCCTCGAAGGTCATAGGTGAATTCCAGACCTACACTGGCCATGCCTCTAGGTCAAGGTGATGTACCTGTTCTTCACTACATTTTCCCATTGCATGAATCTGAGAGGTCTGATAACTGAGTTTGATGGGATGCATGATGTTAAATCACCAAATTTTATATATATATATATATATATATATATATATATATATATATATGTCTAAAACAATAAAAAAAGAAATTCTAGGCCTACCTATAAAATTACATACAATAGAAATAAATTATTGAGTAATGTTCGGAGGAGAGGATGGGGTATTAGCAAACAAAGTCAACTATGACTAACAAAAACAACATAAAACATATATTAAATGTTCAAATTATTAGTGTGTTCCAAGATATAGAGATTGTTCCAAATTTCTTTATCTTGAATAATATGAATCTAGTACCTAAAGGTTCTATAGCTGAAATATAGTCATAACTGTAACTATCTAATCTTCAACCCCATCAAAGACCTGGGAAAGAAAATATATTACCTGAGTAAGCTGGAAGTGCAATTAAGCAACTTCCAAAATTAAGTAAGAGAAGATATAGACAGCCAGCTGCCTGGTCAGTCACGTATAACTTTTGTGCAATGTGGAGCACTCAATATTTTGGCTATAGGCCTAGGATATCTGACAGAGCTTTTCTGTAACAGGATATTTTGAAAGACCATCTTACCCTATTCTATTTTGGCAGGTTTCAGCAGTCTTTTATTTTTTGTCCCCCTCATCCAAATTGGACAGCTTGCTTACTGTCATCAGTTGAGACAAGGGCAATTCTTTGTCCAACATGCTGTTATCAACCAAAAAAGACACACTCCATGTGGAGTGTCTTTGATGCTCGGGAAATGAAAGGTGCTTCCAGCAGCAATTGTGTCTCCAATAGCCAAATTCTGAATAACAAAACATGTAAATGCCATATTCTCTAGATCTATGAAGCGTTTGAAGACTGCCTGTCTATCTGAGATATTTTAGTATATATCTAGAAGACCTAATTAACATGACTATTATATGACAAACATAGGTGACTATGACCTGTAATTCTTATCAACCTAGATAACCTAAAGGCTAAGGCTTGTAATAAAATATTTTCTATATAATGTAAATAAAAAACTGTTTGGGCCCATGCAAGGCACCATAGAAGTGAGTTGAGAATCAGAGGCAGCCAAGCAAATAAAAGGATAGAGTTAAGTCAGCCACCCTCCAACCCCCAAGAGAAACAGACATGTGGAAGTACCATTCAGCCACGGGCTGAGAGCCACGTGGTAGACAAATCAATAAGAATGAGTTAAATTAAGATAAAAGAGCTAGCTAATAATGTGCTTAAGATATGGGCCAAACAGTTTAAAAGATATAAACGTGTGATTCATTTTCTTTGGGGGACAAAAGCCGCGGGCATGCAAACCAGAATACAAATGATGGTCACAAACCTCTGGGACCCAAAACGGGCCAAAAAAAAAAAAAAAGTTCTACAACAGATGGCGCCCAACGTGGGGCACGACACCCACATAAAGCCTTAAAAAAATTTAAAAAACTTAAAAACGACTTTCTATTTACATATTTAAATTGATTTATAATACAAAGACAACATAATGTTCAAACAAAAATTTAAAAATGATGCATCTGTGACACACAGCTTAAACTCATATGTTTCACAACAAAATTGTGGCGAGCCGTTTCTGGCCTACAGAACGATGAGTCACCACACGCACGATTCTTCTCTGATCACACTTTATTGGAGTACAGCTCAGTTGAGAAATGGTGGAAAGAAGACCCCGAGGATGAGATTCAGCCTGCTTATATAGGGAAGCCTGGCACGTGATTGGTGCCCATCACAATGCCTCATTAACATATGGCTGGTGATTGGTTCAAAGTAATACTCATTAGTATGTGGCTAGTGATTGGCCCAAAATAATGGCTCATTAACATATTTGAGGATCGCATTGGATAGGTCCTTTCTCAATGCCTAATTAGCATCAGCACATCGGATTGGTCACTACTCAATGCCTAATTAGCATAAGCGGCAATAGAATGTTCCGGCAAGTTGTGCAAAGGCAAACCGCGCCCTACACAAAATTGACACAAATATCATTGATTTAAAGTTTTTACTTATAATAAACAGAAAAAAACAGTTAAAAACAGTTTTTCTAATAACAACCTTTTCTGAGTCCACACTAGTGACTAACAGACAACAACAAAATGACACAAACTTATCCACCATACTAAAACCCAGCCAAAAAAGACAAAGTCAACAATTAAAATAATACAAACATTGTAAAAACTCTTTAAATTAAAAAAATAATTAAAAATTCTCAATAAAACAAATTTAAACTCACAAAACCTCTAAACAAAATACAATATATATAAAATACACATAAACTTCAAAAAAATACAAAATAAAAAAGCCCTTAAAAAATAAAAATAAAAATAAAAGCCACATAAAAATAACAAATAATCAAAAAATCTAAATTATGTTTATTTTATTTTCTTTTAATTTTTTAACTTTTAATAAACTAATTACCAAAAAATAATTAATTACTACCATTCAGCCATGGTCAGAGAGCCACATGGTAGACAAATCAATAAACATAAGTTAAATTAAAATAAAAGAGCTAACTAATTATGTGCTTAAGATATAGGCCAAACGGTTTAAAAGATATAAACATATAATTCATTTTCTCTAAAAGACAAAAGCCACAAGCACACAAACCAAAATACAAACACTAGTCACAAACCTCCCAGACCCAAAGCAGGCCTAAAAAGACATTCTACAACAAAGGCTCATATTATAAAAGACAATCTGCAAACAAATGAACAGTTCTGGGACAATGACTTCAAGTATGACCATCAAACAGAACACCTTAAGTAGAGGTAGAAATGTATAATGCAAAATGACAACAGTATCCTTAATATGTATCAATATACAAAATATCTTAAACTGAGACAGATTATATATGAGCATGTGTATATGATGACAAATTAAACAAAGAATATTTTTTATTACAAATGACAATAATATGCTTAATACACATTAATGTACAAAATATTTTAAACAGAGGTAAAAGCATATGTACAATATGACAAATATAGATTTAAATTTGTATCAATATACATATTGTCTTAAACAGGGATATAAAATAATTTCACATTTGTATCAAAATACAAGAATCCATGTCAGTACAAACCGTAATGGGTAATATTTGACTAAATTTGTTTATAGGTGGATATGATAAACTACCTATATCTATCCTATCTACTCTCTTTTTTCATCTTCAAAAAGGATTCTTGAGTCTAATTTTATTATTCCACTCTCAACTCAAATATAACAGATAACCACCGTAACACAGAAATATATATCCATAACACTTAGAAGACAGAAGTTATTGGGAGTGTGGGTGTAGTTTTTTTTTAGAATTGCTTCCTGCATTTGGGGGGGTCAATGGTATCTCTGTGGAGCCCTGTTAATCACCAAGACAATGGTTAAGTGTCAAAGGACTAACTGTAACATCTTTAGCACCTAAGGATAAGGCTATATGGCATTGTTCCACCTATGCTCATTGGTATTGCATTTTTGGGAGGCTTATTTAAAAAAGTATAAAGATGAGATTTTATGAGCACAGTTTTCCTGTCATACCCATAAGGAGAATGATAATCTTAAGAGCAGATATTTTTCAGGTTCTTATAATTATCCTGTCCTCCCACCCCTTCTTATGACATTCCCTGAGCCTTAAGTGTGGAATTAAGTTGTAAATATATAAATTGGAGTTAGTCACCCAAAATCAATTATTCTCTGTAATTTTAGAAATTTTGTATTTCTTTATTTTTCAGGAAAAACTTTGTATTAATGTGGAAAATTCTTTTGAAAAATAGTGAAGTCTTTTTATACGTACATCATATATACATGTGTATGCATGTTTATGTGTTTGTGTTGATTGAACAGTCATTTCAATTACAAGCCAACACAGAAAAATCATTATCTATCTTCCAAGCTAAATTCATAAAACCACTTTTAAACAATAAGCATTATTTCACAACTGGTTTCAATTTTCACATCCAAAATTTAAACTAGGAAATATGTAGGCTTTTATGAAGGTTGAATGTTACCTCTATTTGGTCTCAATTGACCTATATAAAGCCATTTAATCATCTACATATTTATTTCTCTTTTACTCTCTAAAGTATAGTTAATATTTTTTACCTTTTTCTTTAAAAATTAATCTTGAATCAAAAGGAAACATTAATGCTAGTAATTTATTAGGATTCATGGACACAAAGAAAAATTTGTTTTCCTATAACTAAATATTTTCCAAAAAAGAATATTCTCTAATGAGGTGAAAAAGCTACATTTATCTGTGTATGTAAAGATAAAAGAATAGATAATCCTCTAGATTCTATTGCCTCATCATGGGTAGCTGACTACATTTTTCAATCCCTCCTATTGTGTACCTTACACCTAATTATATGGCTATTGTGTACCCCCAAGATATAAGTGTCACTACTGCATTGGTGACATCTTGCTGTACCAGTCATTATTGTAGTTGGCAAGTACCAAAACAGTTTAAGACCCTTGATAGTTTTACTCCATTGTCAGCTTGGATAATACTTGCCAGACCAAGAATCAGAACTCAGAAAAGAAGTCTTCAGGTAAGTTCCAGCTCTATCCCTCCAAGCCTAGTGTCTGAGCATGTGGTATTCTCAGTAATATGGTCTTACATTCAAGTTATCAAGGCATATGACAGCAATAACCTATAATGTATTATTAGGAGTCTCTTTTTTTGATCACTTAGCCCTTACCAAGAATCAAAAGGGAAATTTTACCTGCCTGACACTAAGATATTAAATAGCCTACAGCTACTGAGGAGAGCATTATCATCTACCCTATATGGCATAATTCATTACACATGCATATGAGTATAAAATATAATACATATGCACATAAACACATAGCTATACATATACTACGAAAGCATGAAATGATGCTTTATAATAGTTTTTAGACACTTTTAATATTATGTGCCTCTATATCCTGTCTCTTCCTCTGTAGTGCCCTCTTTCTCCTGATTCTTCCATCCTTCTTCTTTATGGGTTCTTTATTTTTCTATCCCTTTTGCTACACGTGTTTATGTACCACTCTCCACATTATCTCTTTCTACTTCCCTGGATTCTTTAGTTACTTCAGGTTATGTCTCAAGGCTAAATTAGTATACACAAATAATACAATGTTTTTGATCTGTGGTGGGCATAGGTTATCACAATAACTAAGAAATAAGTTTTGTGTTCATCAGCTGATGAATCAATAATGAATGTATGGTGCATTAGCAAAATAAATTGTATTCACTTAAAAATAAAATTGTAAAATCTATAAATAATAGATGGATCTAGAAAATATTGTACTTGGTACTTTAAAAGACTGTTTCATAGCTGTGGCATTGGATCAGGAACTAAGACTATATGTTCTTCTTGCAGTGGATTCAAGTTTAGTGCCACACTCTTGTAACTCTAGATAAATGACTTACATCTCTTTCTCCTGATCGCTAAGGACACTTTTCATACATATGATATATATACACACACACATGAATAGAAATAAATGAAATCTTATTTTTTACTTCAATTAAACTGGAACATCCAATCAAACTGCCTCTCTTCTTCCTCTGCATTGGAGGCAAGTCATATAATTACAGAAGTAAATGTGCCATATTCCATTCACTTTCAGCTTATTTTTATTCTGCATAGTGTTAGAAAATGAATGAATACTTCTGTTCTCCTTCATTCTAATATTGCCAGTTCCTGTTTCCCTTTAATAAATATCACTACCCTGTGATAGACTGTGAAAGACGGATATCCAAGTATGAGTTCTAAGACCTTTAATATGCTACTTTATATGACTAAAAGAACATTGAGAGTGTGAATGAGCCACAAATTTTATTTATGGGCATAACCTTGGATAAGATGTTTAGATCAGTGAAATAAAATGATTTATAAAAGGTGGAAGATGGGTGTGAGATAAATTTAAAATTGCAGTTTTGCTTCCTTTAAAAATGGTGGACAGAACTGGGAGCTCAAGAAACTAGATGATCCCTAAAAGCTTTACAGGCCAAAGACACAGATTATCCTCATTGTGTTCTGATATAACCTTTAATCAGTATATAGTAATGCATAGTATATACTCAGTCAATATTTTAATCAATAGTATAATTTATTGAGTAGATTACAAGAATGATTACATTTACATTTTATTCTTTTTATTATGAATAAAATCATATTTTTTATTCATGTATATCATATCCTTGTTCAAGCTCCCTTCCTTCTCCCTTCTCTTCCGGTCACTCGCTCTTCTCCACATCTCTTAGCAAAATTAAATTGCATATTTTCCTTTCATATTTCTTCCTTTTAGAATTTTAAGTATATATGTTTGTATAATTCTCAACAAGTAATATAGTAGAAATTTATTATAGTAATAATAAAACAGTTAACAAATACATGGATGTTGCAAGAGGCATGCATAATTTTGCTCAATATTTTTCTAGTTATTATGGAATAGACTTGAAAGCCTTATTATAATTACTTCCAGATCTTGCGTTAACCTTATTTTTCATACATTTTATTTCTCTTTTTATTATGAATAAAGTCTCATTTTCATCCATGTATCCCCTTGTTCAAACTCCCTTCTTCTTCCTGTCCCTCCCAGTCACTCACTCTTCTCCCCTTCTCCTTATCTGCTCCCCAGCAAGGGCAGGAGGTCCAAAGGTCCCAAGGGGGCTTAGTTCAGTATCCACTCCAGGCAAATCTGCTTTCCTCGTCCCAACATCAAGACTGGGTCAGGTGTTCCTCTGGAGGGAATGGGCTCCAAGATGCCAGTCCAAGGTGTTTCAGATGCCAAGCTGTTCAGTGGTTGTGGTTTGCAGCTTGGGTGTGCTTTGCTTTTTGTTTAAAGCCCATTAATGAGTGAGTAGGTATCCTGCTTATCTTTCTGGGTTGATGATACCACACTCAGGAGGATATTCTCCAAATCCATCCATTTGCCTGCAAATTTTAGGTTGCCATTTTTTCTTTCTGCTGAGTACTATTCCATTGTATAGATGTACCACAGTTTGTTAGTCCATTTTTCAGTTGAGGGGCATCTAGGTTGTTTCCAGGTTCTTGCTATTACAAATAATACTGCTATGAACATAGGTGAGCTAATGCTTTTGGAGTGCGAATGTGTGCACATTTTATTTCTTTACAACTCAACTGTAATATGACTTTTTCCTTCATTTTTCACATGATCATTTTGTCATCACCTTGGAGTAAAGGTAATCTTTGTTAAGCCAACATGGCTTAGAACAAGAAAGTGGTCACTAAGTTTACAGGAATGTTACTGGGCTACTGAAAACCCCTAACAGAAGAAAGAGGGTAAGAATATTCCATAACCTCACCTGGGACTGTACTCTTTCCTTTGGCCTCTCCCATCGCAGTAGCAGGTATTCTTTGATGATTTTTGAGTGTTTATAAAATGCATAGTTAGCTGAAAGTGAGACTTCAGGAGAAACATGTGTTCACTCATGAGCCCATGAGACCATATTGTGATATAGTAGTTTGGGGTTATACATGCTCCTATAATAAAAGCTTTATGGAATATTCCTCTAAATTCATCTAATATTATCTCTTTCATCACTCAACTACAGTTGGATGCATCCTTTCTTTGGCCTGATATTTGAACAGTCTCTGGGGCAAAATATAACTTTGTTCCTGTTTGCATAGGAGGTGTAACATGTCCCTAACTCCAATTTCAGGAGATCTGATGTTCTTTCTAGAAGTCTATGTGCTCTATAGATGTGGTGTACAGACATGCATTCAAGTACAACATTGTTATAAATAGAATAAGTTTGAAAAAATAAAACGGAAAAGAGGCAGAGGAAGGTGGATCTCTGAGTTTGAGGCTGTCCTTCATTAGGATCTTCTAGCACTGTAATATTATCTTTTTCTCTCATTATAAGTGTATAGTGCAGGGGCTGGAGAAATGGCTCACAGGTTAAGAACACTGACTGTTCTTCCAGAGGTCCTGAGTTCAATTCCTAGCAGATACATAGGTGGCTCACAACCATCTATGATGATATCTGGTTTCCTCTTCTGTGTACTATATACATAATAAATAAATAAATCTTTTTTTTAGAAAAAATATTGTCCTTTGCATTCCGTTTCTGCAGTTCACTCTCTTTTTTTATATTCTATGACAATCAGAGCCTGTGTCAAATAAGTTCTACTCTGTGTATACTTCTTTCAAAATTAATATTACTTCAAAAACCCACACAATTCATATGTGCAACTATTTCTAGTTGTAGCATGGTTTTTTTCTTCTTCTTTATTTTGTATTTATCAAAAAAACACAGTAAAATGAATTTAAAATGTGGAAGAGTTAACAATAACTATACAGAGGATAAGAATCATAAGCCTGGCTTATCAAGGGTGGAAATACAAATAAGATTGCTACACATATATTTTCTTTGTGTTCATCTTTCCCTCTGAATTTTTTTTCCATCCCTGTATATCCTTATTCAAGGTCTCTTCCCCCTCCCAACACATCTGATCATTTTTCTTCTCTGCAACTCGCCATCCCCTCCCTGGGCAGGGAGCAGACAGTCCTATGGTCCC
>PVIH01014683.1:0-52695 GCA_004025045.1 Sigmodon hispidus
TATCATTTTTTCTTACTGCTGAGTAGTACTCCATTGTGTAGATGTACCACAGTTTGTTAATCCATTCTTCAGTTGAGGGACATCTAGGTTGTTTCCAGGTTCTTGCTATTACAAATAATGCTGCTATGAACATAGTTGAGCTAATGCCTTTGGAGTATGACTGTGCATCATTAGGGTATACACCCAGAAGTGGTATTGCAGGGTCCTTGGGGAGATTGATTCTCAATTTTCTGAGAAACTGCCATACTGCATTCCAAAGTGGCCGAACAAGCTTACACTCCCACCAACAATGGAGGAGTGTTCCCCTTGCTCCACATCCTCTCCAACATAGGCTGCCATCTGTGCCTTTTATCTTAGCCAATCTAACAGGTGTTAGGTGGTATCTCAAAGTTGTTTTGATTTGCATTTCTCTGATGGCTAAAGATGCTGAGCACTTTTTCAGGTGCCTTTCAGCCATTTGTAATTCCTCTGCTGAGAATTCCCTTTTTATCTGAACCCCATTTTTTGATTGGGTTATTCAAGGTTTTGGGCTCTAGATTCTTGAGCTCTTTATATATCTTAGAGTTCAGTCCTCTATCACTTGTAGGGTTGGTTAAAATCTTTTCCCATTCTGTAGGCTGTTGTTTTATCCTATAGACAGTGAGTGTCCTTGGCTTTACAGAAGTTTCTTAGCTTTAGGAGATCCCACTTATTGATGGTTGGTCTTAGTGTCTGTGCCACTGGTGTTATATTTAGGAAGTGGTCGCCTGTGCCAATTCGTAGAAGTGTATTTCCCATTTTCTTTTCTATCCAGTTTAAAGTGGCTGGGTTTATGTTGACGTCTTTGATCCACTTGGATTTGAGTTTTGTGCAGGGTGACAGGCTCGGATCTATTTGCATTTTTCTACACACTTCCATCCAGCTATGCCAATACCATTTGTGAAATATACTATCTTTTTTTCCATTGAATATTTTGGGCCTCTTTGTTAAAGATCAGGTGTTCATAGGTTTTTGGGTTAATGTCTGGATCCTCAATTCTATTCCATTGTTCCACAAGTCTGTTTTTATGCTAGTATCAGGCTTTTTTTATTACTGTAGCTCTGTAGTATAGCTTGAAGTCAGGGATGGTGATACCTCACATCTCATTTTTTAGACTTCTTAAAATACACTCTGGTGGCCAATTTAGCAGATGAAGAAAAAATGATAGTTCAGTAGAACAGTTACATTCCATCACAGTGACCAAATGCCTGAAAAAGAGCAATAGAAAAGGATATATTTTGGCTAAAATATAAAGAAGGTAGAGCTCATCATGGTGTCTGGGGAAGGTCTGGTATAGCTTGGATTGCAGAAGCATATGGCTGGCAATCTTCAGACTTGTTAGACCATGGAACAGGAACAGGAAGTGCTGACATTCAGCTAGCTCACTCTGGAACCTCAGGCCATGAAGGATGCTGCCCATGTTTAGGGTGACTCATCTCATCTCAGTCAAACTGTCTCAAAAACCCTCACAGACAAGTACAAAGGTGTGTTTTCTAGATAATTCTGAATCCAGGTAAGTCATTGGTGAAGATTAACCATTACGATAGGGTTTTTTGCCTTGTGCGTCTCAGCTGATAACAGGCTGAAAAAACTGAAAGCATTCTGAGAGTGTAAAGCATATTGTTTCAGATTCCATGCCTACACTGTTTCTAATATTGCACTTTACACTTTAATGAAGAAAAGATTACATGATAATATGTTTCACTCCCCCACCCATGTTTTCAGGAATGCAAATGAAAAGGAAGCTTATAGTTAATTCTATTTATGTATTCATCCATAAGCTGGTTATGTATCTATGACCACAATTTTCATACTGTAGTTATTGATTTTAGTTATTATGTGAAGCTTTGGGATTTCCTTTAAGTTCAAGGTATTGTAGGGTGTTATGCAGTAAATATATTATTGTTGCAGAGTGCTTAAGTGGTAATTCCTGGTAATCTGATCATCTCCACAGGGTGTATTTAAAGATATCTCAACTCATTACAGCTTGGGATGCCAAGAATTCTGGAGGACAGTAATATAGTAATGCTATCACACATCCTTCTAGACATCCTTTCAGACCCTTGGATTTAATGGTGCATTTGCAATGACCTTAATCCAATGTTATAAAAAATAATAGCAAAGAAAGACTTGGGATTTTCTCTGGATAAATATTTAAATATAAACTACTCAGAATAATGAAAAATGACATTAAGATTCAGAGAAAATAGTAAACTGACTCCAAATGTTTAAACTATTTTTAGTGACTTGTGTAATTCATGTCAGAGGTGAGAGTACAGATCTATAGATCCACACTGTCACCATCAATGGCCTGAGGAGTTCTCTTACTTTTTTTGTAGAGACCTTGACATTAGCTATACTGATTATTTGTGGCTTTGATGTAGAAAAGAATGTCTGGACTAGCCATTGTGAAGCAGAGCTGGAGACTTTATTGAATGTGTTTTAATGGCCAGAAAGAGAGGTCCTCAAGAACATGGGTGTGAAATTCTCAAACAAGAGTAACAGGATATGAGATACACTCAACTCTGGGTACAAGCTCCTTTAATGTCCTAGCATAAGTCACACAGACCATTTGAACAGCTCAAGAGTTACTACTCCCTTTACAGAGGCCATGCCAATCTTCTCTGTAATCATTGCAATTCTAGTATCAGTGCTGCTGGAACATCTCAAAATGTTTCTATGGAACCTTCCCCCCTCTTTTTTACCAGTTTTGATAAGTGAGATTATAGTGTGGCTTCAGAGTGCCTTGCATGTAATTATACACTGGTAAGTTGAGGCCAAGATCCAACTAGAGTTGCACATGATGTTTAGTGCACCTTATGGCCTAAGCAGTTGTTAGTTGTACTGGAAATCTGCCTTCTCCAGAGGCAAGAGGCTTCAACTAGATTCCTGAGTGAGGGACTCCTTTTTTTCTCATATCTCCATAGTACCTGTCTTTCCATGCCATTTCCCATTTTTATTCTATTTTAAAATAACATGCTCTTCTTTCGGCTTCTACAATTAGAAGAAGGGTTCCTTAGATAACTTTTGATTTTAGCACTAGGTATCAATCTTAAGACCACACACACAGTAGGCCAGTGCTCTATGTCCTGAACTCTTTAGTGGTCTTAATAAATTTATCAGATGGCCTTAAGCTTGCTTTATATCCTAGATAGGCCTTGAACCTGATATTTTCCTTCCTTAGTCCACTCAGGAATCTGTGTTGCTAGGCTCATGTCACCACGCCCAGCCCACATGCTGGTCTTTGCACCTAGCATTGAATTTTAATAGCTGTAGAATGATTAATTGTAGGCAGCCATTTAGGAGTAGGGTTTTCATTTCAGCACAGAACACTGAAAGCTTCTATTTTGGCAAGCTGGGCTAAGCATAGTATTATCTAAAACTTTTAGACACATTTGAATCAATGCCTTAATTTACCATGTTTAATTTACTCAGAAACAAAAGCAGTATCTTCTATTTCCTAGTGACTGAAAGGATATATTTTCAAAATGAGGAAGTGAATGAAAAAGGAAAAAAAAATGTAAGTGTAAATTTTTTTCCCAGTGTAATCTCTTACGTTTATGTTTAATAAAGATAAATTGTTCAATCAACAATTGCTCCATGTGTGAGAGTATTTGTATATAAATTACTTAGTTCGCATGGATCTAACATTGATAGGACATAATTGATCTTTAAAAGTTTTATGAAGAATCACAGACTGTGAAATTAAAGTTTGTTGAATTGTCTGACTTTGCTTTTCCATTCAGCAGACACCTGTATTTCTGGTGGCAGAAACATTGTTTTATATCTATTATTGACTAATTCATTAATGACCTATGTCTGACAGTAATTAATGTCATGTTACCTTCCAGTTTACATTAGAAAAGCCTACCAGACTTTTCTAACATGCTAAGCTGCCATTAGGGTATTTTTCTAGCCCCCCACCCGATTTTAATATCATCATTAGAGTGGGATATTGGGATATTATGACTTTTTGGTTCAGGATCTGCTTCCCAGATTAAAAATATATTGCATAATGTTGTCAAGTGTAATTCAACATGCAAAATATTTAGCAAGCCAGTTTTACTTAGCATTTCTCAAAAGAACAAGTTGTCCTTTCAAACTTTGCTTTTTGTTTATTCATAAATATTGACAATCTCTTTGATAAACAGAAAAGTTGTCACTAGCTGGAAGATGCCCAGTTGATGTGGGATGTCTTTCTGTATGCTGTGAATTATCATTGGATAATAAAAGAACTGTTTTGGCCTATGGCAAGGCATTTTAGAAGCAGGCAGGAAATCCGAGCAAAGATAGGGGAAGAAGGACAGAGTCAGACAGAAATGCAATCCAGCCACCTTAGAGTCATTATGTAAAAGAAACACATGTAAGCCATGGGCCATATGGCAAGACAGATTAATGGAAATGGGTGAGTTAAGAAGCAAGTGCTAGATAGTGATATGCCTGAGCCATAGGCCAAACAACATGTAATTAATATAAGCCTTTGTGTGGTTATTTGGGACCAAGTAGCTGTGGGCAGTCTATTTGAGACAGCTGGTCTAGATCTTGGGGTTAGTTTGGACCAGAAACTTACTACACCCAATAGTTAATGCTTATAACTAAAATGTCTGGGAAACAACATGAATTTGTATATTTATCTCACCCACCAAATTCACTGGTTCATGAGTTCATCATCTATATGAATTTTCAATTTTTTATATGAAAATTATCATAATGAACAGGATGGTAGAATCCATCAAAGCTCCATTGTTCAATTATTAGTAACCTCCTCCTTCTTGCTGCCCAATCACAAATTTAATGGATTGAATTACATGGATCTGCTAATTTATATCCAGGGACCAGAAGTTCTAGTGAGTTCCACAGGCTAAAGTCAAGATATTGGTCAGATTTCTTCTGTGGGGTTTAGGAAAGAAACAAGCTCCTTTCCTTCTAGCTTCTAGAGGCACCAGCATTTCTCGGCTTATAGCCCATTTCTGCATTAAAAGTAATATTACTCTGTTATCTGTTTTGATTCTGTTGGACACAACATAAAAAGTATAAGATAATCTTCCCATTTCAGTTCAAGCAATCTGAAAAAAAAATGTGTGTAGTGAGGGCCCTCACAAGAACTCTTCGATTTTATATTCTTTTTTGGAAGACTCAAAGGACACAGCATACAGCCATGCATTATGATATTTTTTTAAAAAGTGGGGGAAACCATGGAGGAAAGCAAATGGATAAAGTCTGGAAGACATCAGAGGCAAGATTTCATGAGTCATATCTGGATAGCATCTTTCAGCGTGTACTCAGTTCCAAAAGCAAGCAGTTGCAATAAATACTGCTAATACTGAGAGAGACTTCATAGAGACTTGGTGTCTGGAGTTTTTATTGAGATTGGCTAGCTGGTCAGTTGATCTTTTTTGTGTTGCTTCACATGAAAAATGTTCCTCATAGGTTCACACACTTGAACCTTTGGTCACCTGTAAGTGGCACTGTCTGGTGAGGTGAGAAAGCACTGAGTTTGGGCTTTGGGGGTTCATAGCTTTGCTCACTTCTAGTTCTCTCTCCGATTTGGGTTGTTGGTTAAAGATGTCATCTCAGCTTCTTCTCTGGCACCAGGTGTGTTTCTTGCTCCATAATGGAATTTTATTCCTGTGGAACAATAAACCAAAATAAACTCTGTGTTCCATAAGTTGCTTTTGGTTCTGGGGTTTTATTTCAACAACAGAAAAATAACTAATGCTAAGTTGGTAACAGCTGTGAAGAAACTGAACATTTTGTTCATTGGAGGAATGTGAAGACTTTGCATCTTTGAAAGAAGCAAGAGGTTGAAGACTTAAAGGAGAATTCATTGAGCCACCTTAGTGAGAGTCTGGAAAACAGTATTGAGGAGAGAAAGGTGGGTGGAAGAGGCCTGGATCAAGAAGTTTCAGAGGAGGAACAATACTAGCATTTGGGCTGGAGGTCATGGATGTGTTTTGACAAGGAGACTCTTTGTTTTATGCCTTGTATCCTGAGAATTTATATGAGGTTGAATTCAAGAGTATCAGACTAAATTTTGAGTGGAGGCAATTTTAAGGCAGCACATCATTAGGTGGGGGACATGATTATTACTAGTAGATGTTTTTGTGATCTGCAAAGAAAAAGAACAAGTGGGGCAGAAAAAAATACAAAAGGCATTGGGAAAAGGCACCAGAAAGCTTGCTATTATAGCAGAGGCTTGTGTTGAAAAAGAGGCTATAATTGTTAAGATCAGGGAGAGGTCTTCTGTTCTCCACTGGAACAACAAGAAAGGTAACTTGAGGGCAAGACCCAACCCAGCCAAGCTTCTAACTTTTCAAGCAGAAATCCCAAGTTCAAGGAATTTTCTCCTGCTAGTAAGCATCTGAATAAAAAAGCTTCTCTATGGCAATTTAAGGGCACAAAGGACCTTTCCATGGTAGCAGTCTCATCTATATTGACTTTAGAGGCATGGATGATACAAGAAAGGGTAAGAGGATTGTATAATCTTCTGTCATGTCTTCAGAGATCCACTGAAACTCACAGTGTGTTGTAAGGAAGTCCCCAAGTGAAGGTAGTCAGAGAGCGGCAGACCGTGACGGGCCATTGTATGGAGCTGTGATCGTGGATCCAGGGTTGAAGGAGAGACCTCAAAATGTTGGAGATGCTAGAGCTGTGAGACATCTACCAAGGAGGGCTGCACATAGGGAGGAGCACATCCCAGACAGAGATGGATGTTACAGGTAGCAAAGCTGGAGGAATGGAGCCATCTGGCCTTTGAAACTAGAGTTCAGTTGTATGTGGAGCTACAAGTTTTTCCTGTTAGTTGTCACTCTTGCTTTGTTACAATATTTTTTCACTATTTCTCTATTCCTTTTCTTTGGAATGGTAATGTATATTCTATGCCACTATATCTTGGAAGTAGGTAACTTTTTTGTGATTTATGGAGGTCTACAGTTAAGGGATTGCTTTGGGTCTCACAAGATGCTTTGGATTTTTAAACAGCGTTGAACTGTGATAGACTATGGGGACTTTTAAAGTTGAGCCACATGTATTTTTTTTTTTATTATGATATGGCTGCAAGCCTATGGGGGCTAAGGAGTAGAATGTGGTGGATGATTTGAATGAGAAATATCCCTCATAAAGTCATTTTTGGATGCTTGGTCTTCAGTTAGTGGCAGTGTTTGGGGAGGGACTACAGCTTTGCTGGAGGAAGTGTGCCATTGGGAGGGGAGGCGAGCTTTGAGAATTTATACCAGTTCATTTTTTGCTTTGTGTTTGCTGTTTGTAGTGGGATTATGCTGGTAATGTAAATATTTGTCCCGCCTAATAAAAGCTGATTGACCAAAGGCAAACAGGAAGTATGGGCGGGGCTACCAGTTTAAGAAAATTCAGGAACATCTTAGAGCAGAGACAGATTCCAGAGTCATTGGAGAAGCCAGAAGATGCAGAGGAAATGCTGCTCTGAGAAAAGGTGCTGAGCTGCATGGCTGAACAAGATGGGTTGAGTTGAGACGAAGGAGCTAGCAAATTATATGCCTGCGCCCTAGGTCAATCAGTGTGCACAAAATTAATATAAGTTTGTGTGTGATTATTTGAGGCTAAGCGGGGCAGAGAGTGATACTAAACCTTTGGTCCCAGCTCAGAAAGTCCCAGCCAGAACTTAATACAACAGTTACAGATTGTTATCTTACATTCCTGCCTCCATGCCTTCTACCTGTACCTTTCCCACCATGTTGAACTCTCATCCTTTTGAAGCTGCAGGAAAAACAAAAATTTCTTCCATAAATTGCATTTGGTCATAGCATTTTATCACAGCAACAGAAAGCAAATAACACACCTTCCCTTCCTTTCATTTCTTTTCACAACCCATAATTGGACAAGTCTTTCTGACTTTGCTCTCTATATTTTGAGAGCATTTGATGATTTGAGATCTATGAATAAATACTGGTGTAGTCCAGGCACTGGAACTTCTTGCTTATCTTTGTTTATATATATCAGGTTGGTTTTAAGTATCTGGATTTGCTTTCTTTTAATTCATTGCCCAAACAGAAATAAGAACAAAAACAGACATTATAACACAAATCATGCTACTGTTCTTTTTAAAACTCCCAGTGATCATTGCCTGCTGTCAAATTCATACTTTTTACCCTCTTTCACAGTGCCCTGCACTCAGTTTCCATTGTGTTTAATTACTCTTGGTTCCTCAAACGAATTATATTTTCTATTCAGGATTTCATATGAGATTTGTTTTCCCCTTTATATTGAATATGGTTTTTTTTTCTTGGTTAAGTTAATTCCAATGATCCTTCCCTTTCACTCATTGTAAACATTTCCTTCTCCAGAGGGCTTTAGCAGGCATCTGAACAGGCTAAATCTCTCTGATACCTAGTTCCATGCACCTAATTTCCTCCATCATTGTTTTCATCATCAAAGCAATGATTCTGCCTGTCTTGTATACTGGGTTTTCCTTGAGTTACGGTAGACACTAGATTTTATTTGTCAACTGGTGTATCACTAATCAAGAAATGGGCATGGCAGATTTTTCAATAAGTATGTTCTAAATGAGTGAATGAATGAATCTTGAAATTTTCAGAGTGAATATATAGCTACTTGAAAAATCATTCTGGCTGTTGCTTAATAAAAAAAGTTCAAAAAATTTTTATGTGATCTATAAATTCTGTTCTTGTGTATGAATCTATGAGAAAATAAAAACATATAACATACAAAAATAACACTAGAAGCAACCAAATGGTCCATCCCTTATGAATAAGCAAACAAAATATATTATATCCATATAACAAAATATTATGGAAATAAAAGGAAAATAATACTGATATAATATAAAAGGATATCAAATAGTGTTGAGTGGGAAAAGTCACAAATCCTACTTATTACATCATTCCATTTATATAAAATGTTCTGAACAGACTAATTTGTGGTAACAAAAAATTAGACTAATCATTGATCAGAGCCAAGGAGGTTGTAAAGAGATGGAGAGGGACAGAAGATGGGCACAGAGGTTCTGATGTGACAGCAATAATCTAATGTGGACAGTGGCGGTGATTGCACCCTTCTGCAAATAAATTAAAAACTATTGAGTTACATAATTTGAGGATAGTGAATTATGTATGTATGTATTTATGGTGATAAAGCTGTTATCGTAAAAGAAGGGTGACTAGAAACGAGGCATCATGTAACTTGGAAAGAGAGCTGATGTGTAGCCAGAAAGGAATACAGAAGTCAGGAAAAATTAGTTAAGTGGGATGGTCTACAGCCCGTCTATAATCTCATCTACTGCCTTCTGCATTGAGGGACACATCTGTTCAGTGAGTTCATTGCACAATGTGAACAACCACATGTGTTTTTCCTCAAATGACCATTTCACTTTGGTATGAATATATATATTGGCATGTATATGTGAAATAAATCTCATTTCATTTGGCATACATATCTTTTGTTATATTTTTATCTAAATAATATATCTAAAGAGAAGTGAACTTAAGCTCAAATTTATAAAATTATTATTTATTACTGATTCATCAAGGACACCATTCAGTGAAACTTCCTCCTCTGCCTTTCCCTGAACCACCTCCACTAACAGGCTACAAGCTCAGAATTTCAGCTATTACTTTTCATTATCTGTGTAATATCAACCCAGTAAGGAAGGCAAATTCCTCATTATTTTAGATTAGATTTGACCTGCTGGACTCTCAGAAAGGATCTATTGTGACTGTAGACTTTGAGATCTGCTCTTTTAGGTGACACAGAACTGCCGAAGCCTTGATAGCAGAATATGTTTGCCTGTATCTCTGGCATTAAGGTTTGTCCAAGTTTTTCAGGGCTGATAATCATGTAACTCAGGTAGAAAATTATTTGGTCTTGTTTTTCCTTAATATGGTACAGAGTAGTGTTGACTGCTAATTAGCATCTCCTTGCTTGTCACTGCCAAAGGGTACATTAACAGCAACTGTTTCGTTAACAGCAATTGTTTCCACCTCATGTTTTCTCAGGACTTCGTTTTTTTTTGTATTGGCCTCCTCTCTTAACTAAAAGTAGGATAGGCCATCATAGAGATGAAATTGGAACTGGAGCTTTTGTGATGAGTAAACTTCTGGTCTGTGAAGTTTGTAAGAGCCTGCTCTGAGTATCTTTTCTATAAAGCCTTCTTTAGACTGGACAGTTGAAACTTCTGACTGCCCTGTCCCTGGGAACTGAGGAGCTAGCCACCAAATTCTTGATGTGTGTTTAAAAGACACGACTCTAAGCTAAGTTGTGGACATAGTTAGCCTCCGCACATGGATAATTCTTTAGGCAATGATGTAAGGGAGAAACTGCCAAACTCTTCTATAATTTGCAGTTAGGCTTTTTGGTAGAGCCACTGTAATCTGTGACAACAATGAAGGACAGTTTGCCAGTGGCAGGTCAGAGCTTGGTAATGTGTAAGTGCTAACATTGTCTCTGTTTGGCTTTTCTTCTATGGAGAACAGGGAAATACCTCTTCTTGTAGGAGACTTCTCAGTACAGCCAAATGGTAATTAAAGAGCCTAGGGAGAAAGGTGACCCATCTCTAGTGTCAGTGTTGGAAGAGTTATCGCAGCTGTCCTGTCTCAGAGGGTCTGGGATACAAATCTCCTTTCTCAGGTTGCTGCTGAGGTGATGGGATGGGTGGAGGGTTGGGATGGTATCTGTAGTTGGGCATGTCTAGTGGATCTGGAGCAGTGGTAGATATGTAAACAAAACTTTTAAAATAAAATAAAATGAAGTAAATAAATAAAATGGCATCACAATAAAAAAAAAATTTTCTCAATGACTGCCCTGTGTTACTTCTGCCTTCTCAGCATCTACCATACTCAGGTGGCATCCATGCCTTCTTTTTATCTGTTCGAGAGGATGCTCCGGCAGGAAGGGAGCTGAGCTTTATCTCTCTAATGCATCTTGCTGTCTTTGGCACATTTGTTGTTAGTTGTTGATGGTGGTAGGGCTCAGCTGTTACATGACAGGCTTTGATCGAGTGAATCAATTGTTGTTGCTGTTCCTCCATGAAACACCCATCAGACACTGTGCTGCTCTCTCCAAAAGGAGAAAGGAGGCTGCTTCTTAATGGTTCCAATCAGGAAGAAGAGGAAACACGGCACAGGAAATGAATGCCATTTTGTTCGGTTTGGCTGAATTGTCAGAAGAAAAAGTTCATTGTCTTTCCACAATGTTTATTTAGTTGAGAGCCCATTCTAGATTCCTCGGAAATCTCATTTCCCAAACATACAATATTAAAGATACACTACATAGACCTTAGTTTTAAAACATTCAGTGGAAAAGAGTCACACATGGGAGAAGGAAGAACGGAGAGGAAGAGGGAGATGTGGGGGGAGAGAGATGGGAGGGAGAGAGAAAGGAGAAACAGAGGGAGGGAGGGAGGAAAGGGGGAAGAGAGAGAGAGAGAGAGAGAGAGAGAGAGAGAGAGAGAACCTTCCCCCACTTTTCTCTGCTCCAGAGGAAGGAACCCACAGTAATTTGTGGTGCACTTTGTGGGAAGTAGAGGACCATTTTTACTTGAGCACCGACTGAAATTTTTTGTGGTCTGTGGGTCTCCAACCTTGGGGGTTCAGGGTTTGTTATCTAAAGACTCTTGACCCTGCTTCTTTCAAAATTGTATGTTGTGTGTTTCCGTAGTGTAGTGGTTATCACGCTTGCCTCAAAATTGTATGTTGGAATCAGTAGAACTGACCACAGGATAGCAGCAATCTCTCTAACATCCTCATTGGATGAGGTAACAAATTCAGAGAGTTGAATAAATATCCCTTGTTCCTAAACAAGTCAAGTTAAACCTTTTACTTTTTATACTATTATACACCAATATCAAACTGAAAATTATCATAAGAAAAATTCAATTTTTATAAAGGTTTTAGAATGATTTTTTTAAAAGACTAAACCTAATTCATTCATACACACACACACACACACACACACACACACACACACACACACACACTCACAAACAAAACAAACAACCCTTTAAAACAAGAAGGCAATTTCTACCTTGGTCCTTTCTGTGTAACCTGAGGATGCAGCTGCTCTAAGGTATGGTTGAGGGGGAAGGATTTTATTGTAGACACAAGAGAGAGTCCAGCCAGAGGCATCTAGAAGAGTTCAGAGCAGGGAGAGAAAGTAGTGGACTAAAGGTGGCCAGCAGACCGGACTGGGTCATGAGAAGGGGAGGGGGTGAGAGAGGAAGAGAAAGGGAGGGAGTACAGGTAAAGAAAATCAAGAGAGAAGGCAAGAGAGAGAGGACCACGGGAGAAAGACAAAAGAGAGCTTGGTTGAAATGGTGGGGTTACATGGGAAGGAAAAGCAGGGGGAAGGGAAGCCCATGAGCTTGAGAAGTTTAGGGTAGAGGGCAGGGTGAGAAAAGCTGAGAGGAGCCATAGCTACTTCTGGTACTGAGAAAGCCTGGAGGCCAGCATGTGCTTTCGTATGCTCATAGGCACAGTGACGGCCATCTGTCCTGAGTTTCTCTGGGAGCTGACACTTTCCTTGTTCTTTCTTAGTATTTACAAAAACTGGTGTCGAGAATGTAAGCATCTTGTGACTCCCATTCTCTTCATGAAAGTCCCAAATTAGTGAACGAGAATAATGAAAGTTGAGAGAGAATAGACAAGATCTTCTTGCTGAGGATGGAGGGAGGTGAGTAGTCTGTGGAGGGTGTTTCTCTGTGCTGTTCCTTGCAAATCACTTTTGAGCAGGTGGAGAGTTTTCAAGGAGCAAAGTGTGTTTGGTTGGGGGAGACTTCATGCTTGGCAAGAGGCCGTTAGAGATTCCATACCACAATCCTCAACACCTTTCATGCTACATTTAGTGAATGGTGATGTGCTGCCCATTGCTCTCCAGGTGTGCTGGCACAGATGTGTGACCATATCCTGTAACTAACATTTTACTAAACTGTGACAGTTTTGTCATTGGTGTAGTGGTCTGTCACTCAGAACTCTGTGAGATATGGTGGAGACAGCTTATTTGGACAGTGCGACATGTCTTGGTTATTTTATAACTGGCATTAATGAAAGGGTGTGTGCTTACAGGAACATAGGAGAACTTTCACACCGTGGGGGTATAAATCAGGTTACAGTCAGGCCAGTAGGCAGCTCTATTCCAATAGCTACCCTGTTGACATATTACAAGGGCTAGCAAACTATTGACATGCTGTTACAATAACTACTTCAATGTTATTGTCTGTGACTTTGATAGGAATTTGGTATTTAAGTCTTTCAAGTATGTTGCCAAATTTCTGTAACTCAAAAGTTTGACAGATTCTGAAAGCTTGAAAATTACTGTTTGGGGAGTAATTATAATTTTTAAAAGAATAATGTGAGGCACTTGGATGTTAGGTAATTGATTCTTTCAACATCATCTTGTCAATGGAAAAGAGGCATCTCAACCGAATCACATAAATGCTTCTGTCTGTCATCAGGCGGTGAAGGCATTAAGGTCAAGTCACTTTTAAGGTGCAGTGACTACCACAAGCTGCAGGTTTGACTTGAAATATCCCTCCTGACTTCATCAACAAAGAGACATCACACCCGAATGTATCTAGAAAGTTTATGCATCTGTGAGTGTAATATTACCATCAGCCTCCCAGTTAGTCCCATGGAGTTGGTACAGATGTGGACCTATAGATCTTTGGCACATAGGGCATTAGTCCCAGATGAGGACTCTGGAGTACACGAAATGCTCCAGATTATGAGAAGTTGCAGGGAATCCTGTCTAAACTTTGCCCCTAAGGAAGACATTATCTTTATTACTTAGGAATATATTTTTGGTTGTGAGCCTAGCCTTTAATGGCTGAGCCATCTTAAAGCAAATCTCTGGTAAGGCAGGGGACTTAGTCATTCTGGAGTGACCAAATCAATCTGTTGTATTATGTTTCTGGCCTGGATTTTTGGGGCCTGTTCCTCTTCAGACCCCTAGTTCCACTGTCTCATAGTCCTACAGAGACACACAGACACTTATATTAATTTTATGCTGATTGGCCTAGGGCCCAGGCATATAACTTGCTAGCTCTTGCTTTTAAACTAACCCTGATTTTGGTACCTTTTTCTCAGAGCAGCAAAGTTGTCCTCTGCATCTCCTGGCTTCTCATCATGATGTCTCCATAGTGTCTTTCTGGCTTCTCTGGGTCATCTCTGCTCTGTTCTTCCTGTTACCCAAGTTTTTTTGTTTGATAGTTACGCCCATACTTCCTGTCTGCCTTTGGCCAATCAGCATTTTTATTAAACCAGTAGGCAGACAATTATTTACAATGCAACAACACAATCCACTACAAATCCCACTACAGGATAATGACACTCTCTAGATTTGGTGGCTGTTTATAACACAGATGTCCTTAGCAAAACTACTGTGGAAAGGCCTACCTTAATAATTGGGTTTAGTGTATCCTGAGGGAAAGGAGAGAAACCATGAAATTTGGATCTGAGTTTGAATTATCCTGAGTACTGATAGGATATTTTTGGTTGTTATCAATTGCTATGTTCTTCTTTGTACAAATATTGAAAAAATTAAATTAGATGCTACATACACTTAATTTAGAGCTATCCTTACCCCTGTAACAAAACAAACATTGTAAGCAAATCAGGACTCTAGAAAGTAGTGAAAAAGCCTGTTAACAGTAGCCTAAAAAAAATAAAGGGCCTTCATTACAGGCCAAGGAACACAGAGGGAGAGACTTTGGCATATTCAGTTCTAAACAGGATGCTTTTTCCCAAAGCCCTCCCCTCAAGGCTCAGGGATCTATACAGAAGAGCCTGAGAGACTGTTAGAGCCAGAGATGGTGGATGACTCCAAGGAAGCAACATCTTCCAGACATAATGGGATTGATACACATTAGAGCTCAGGGAGACCGTGGCAGAATGGTCAAGATCTGCACAGGTTCAAACCAGACAAAAGCCCAGTACTGAGAAGGAGGAGTGGATGCAAAGTCCATCCTCTAAAGGAGAAGCAATCTGCAAGTGATACCTGCTAGGAAATCCGTTTTCTCCAAAGGACTATATGCCACTGTGTATGTCAATCACACTTCAGGACAGGCCCATGCCAAAGAGTAGTTATCCAATCCTAAATGAACTCTGAGTTTTTTTATATGGGCCTTTTTTTGTCTGTCTGTTTATTTTGTTTTGCTTTTGTTTTTTGAGAAAAAGGAATCTGATGTTGAGTGGGTAGGGAGTTGGCTAGGATCTGGGAGGAGTTGGGGGAGGAAGTCTACTGTATAGAGATTTTTTTTTTTTTGAGAGATTCCTTTTCTTTCTTCCTTCGTTTTCCATGCAACAAAAAAGGCAAGAAAATGCCGAGAACTGGCTCAGCTTCTCACAAACAGGCTGCTTCTTCTTCCTTTGCATTGCCTCTTGTTGTTATGGTAACAAATGGGCATTCCTCATCCAGGCCCTTCATCCCAGGAAGCAGGAAGGCAACAAACACAAGTGTACTACTCACAGCTCTGTTCTTTTATTCTGTAAGGTACGTGCTCTTTAGGGACTTTACCTGCACATGAAACTTCAGGCTCTGGGTGACACTGTTTCTCTGACTTGGGAGAGTAAAAGTGTATAGTTGCCATAGTAGCCAAAATCACAATTCTGTAAAAAAGTAAGAAGATCGGTAGTAGGCAGTTAACTGGCAGTGTCTGCCACAAGCATCATCTCAGTGCTCAAACTATTCTGGCTTTAAAATAGGTCTTCAGTGAACAATTAACCATAGCTTTTCTGGCAGCCACAGACTTCATTTGGTGTATGCTTTTTAATAGGCATTCAAATTCAAATTTGAAAAGGTTAATTCTACTCAGTCTAGTGGTCAAAGGACAGATACATCCCCAGACACTGAATAGCTCATTTGGTGAACTTTACAATGTAAAACAATTAACATATTGTGGTTAATAAACCTACTGGAAGGTTTATTACCCTGAACAGTGGCAGACTCATTACCATACACTTTGGTTCCCCTTCTATGCTAACAGGTGTTGTGGGCATCTTCAGCTGCCTCTCTGCATTTTAGCTTCAGCATCTGATTTTATCTCCATCTTATCAGGAGTCAGTCTGATTGGCATCACATCAGACTTCTCACAGATTTGCAGGTGTGAATTAGCCTTTAAGTCAAAGATAATTATTTTAGCCATTTTCTTTTGTATAAATGCTACCTAAAGGCTCATTTTCAAAATTTCTTAATGAGAAAGAGAAAAAAAAGCAATTGATTCTGATTTTGGTGATTCATAGTCACACACCAATAAGTCAAGGTACTTTATAGTTATAAATATTGATGTAAAAGGCAGCTTTTTTTATTTGCAATAGCCAGAACCTAGAAACTAACTAGATGTCCCTGAAGAATAGATAAAGACAATGTGGTACATTTATACAATGTAAATTGTACCACAGCTGTAAAAAAACAATGACATCATGAAATTTGCAAGCAAATGGATGGAACTAGGAAAAAACCATCCTGAGTGAGGTAACCCAGACCCAGAAAGACAAACATGGTATATACTGACTCATAAGTGACTAATAGATGTAAAGCGAAAGATAATCAGGCTACAAACCACAACTCAAGAAAAGCTAGGTATCAAGGAGAACCCTAAGAGAGACATGCATTGATCCCTCTAGGAAGGGGATGTAGATAAGAGCTCCTGAGTAAGTTTGGAGTGGAGGGAGGGGAGGAGGTAAGGAGAGGTGGCGAGAGAGAGAACATGAAGAAATGGAATGGTTGAGTTGGGGATGCAGAGAGAGAGAGAGAGAGAGAGAGAGAGAGAGAGAGAGAGAGAGAGAGAGAGAGAGAGAGAGAGAGAGAAGAGATATCTGGATATAGGGAGCCATTATGGGGATAGGGAAAAAGCTGGTGCTAGAAAAATTCCCACGAATCCACAAGAATGAACCCAGTAAAAATTCCAAGCAATAGTGGAGAAGGTGCCTGAGCTGGCCTACCCCTGTAATCAGATTGTTGACCATCCTAATTGTCATCATAGAATCTTCATCCAGCAACTGATGGAAGCAGATGCAGAGTTTCACAGCTAAGCACTAGGTGGAGCTGCTAGAGTCCAGTCAGAGAGGGAGGAGGGATTGTATTAGCAAAGGGGTCAAGATCATGATGGGGAAACCCACAGAGACAGCTGACATCAGCTATTGGGCTCACTGACTCTGGACTAAGAGCTGGGGAACCTGCATGGAACCAAACTAGGCTGGCCCTCTGAATGTTGAAGACAGCTGTGTGGCTTGAGCAGTTTGTGGGCCCTCTGGCAGTAAGACCAGGATTTATCCCTAGTGTATAACTGGCCTTTTGGAGCCCATTCCCTATAGAGGGACACCTTGCTCAGCCTTGATACAGAGGGAAGGGGCTTGGCACTGCCTCAACTTGATATGCCAGACTTTGTTGACTCCCCATGGGAGGCCTTATCCTCTCTGAGGAGTGGATAGGGGGTGAGGGGGGGTGAAGATAGGAAGGTGGATGGGGGGAAGGGAGGGAGGAGAAACTGTGGTTGTTATGTAAAATTAAAAAACGAGACTTTTAAATAAAAAAGGTTGTTTTAGAGTGAAGGTCGTATCATTGTGAGCCTCCAACATGTGTACAGAAAATGCCAGTCCTTTATTGTAGTTGCGTTTGTGATCTCCCATCCACATTCGAACATCTGCTTTTACCCTAAGCACCAGTGTGTGAATCTGCACCCATTTCCCCTTATTTGAATTAATATAATTATGAAACAGAATATCAGCTCCTTTGCCTTCTCAAAGACATTGGAGATGTCAGATGTGAGACCACTAAGTAGTCAACACCTCTGTACAATGCAGAGGACAAACATCTGCTTTTTGTGGCAATTTACAGTCTACCACATCTTCTTTTCCTCCTTTCTTCCCATTCTTAGCTTGGAGGACCACCCAAGGGCCAAGTGCAACCTACAAGCTAAAGCTTGGTGAGTTTTTCCTCTAGAAAACATGGATCCTTATCATCAGCTCAGGAGTCACTGATGTTTACTGAGAGTAGACCCCTACTATTTAATATGTTTTGATAATATACTTATAAATTGTAATGCCCGAAGCTCGATCACCCAGAGAAACCACCAGAGACAGAGATGTCCAAACGGCAAGGCTTATTGTCAGAATGATGATACAAGCCAGGGTTAGGGTTAGGGTTAGGGTTAGGGTTAGGGTTAGGGTTAGGGTTAGAGTGTGTGGTGCAAGGAAGAGCTGAGCACCCCAAATTACACAAGTTTTTTATAGGCAAAAACCACAAGGTAGGGTTACTTGGGGTCAAGGATGCAAGTGTGATGCTGATTGGCTTATGCTTAGGGATGTTTTACAATTTAATATTCCAGGACCCCACCAGGGTGGGGTCATTTTACTGCCTTAGGGCTGGATAATTCAGGCATCTTAAGATAGTGTTTAGCTTATTTTTCCTTGGATCTGGGAAAGCCTCTGCCAGGAATGTGAAACTGAACTCTATTACCTCTATATAGTACAAAATGGCTACTAGAATACAAAATGGGGCTTCTTGAGCTAAGTTTACTCTCTTCAATAAATAGGTATTTATTTATAGCAATATTTACACATTTTCACCAAGTCAATAATTTAGATTATGAGATGTTTACAGAATAGATATTATTAATGCATGAAATGAAATGGTTCTAGCTGAGGCTTAGAATGAACTTTCTGGCCCCAAGACATCATCTGGCCCAATCTCAGAGCTTTTAGGAGAAAAAGAAGACACATCCTTATGTAAAAGAAATACACAATTTTCTAATCTTAATTTATTTTACTTTGGGTCTACTTGCCAAGATACAGGTCAGAAACTTTATAAGAATCGACTTTAAAATAAAATCAGTTTTTTAAAACTATGTAGAAAATATAGTGTGATCAAAACCACATTTCCCTTGACCATAACATTTTCCTTCAGGATCATGATTTATTAACCATCTTTTACCGGTGAAATAGAGTCTTTTAATTTGATATCTTACTTGAAATGCCAGGGACACCTTTAAGGGAAGAGCATTGAGTGGAGGTACAGAGATCAATGGCCTGGAACCCAAGGCACTTTCAAACTATTTTCTCAAATTTGCATGCTATGCTTGTGCAGGGGACCATGAGAATTTTCTTTGTGTCATTCCATTCTGTTTAGTGTATGTGCCGCCAAAGTGAACATACATTATTTCATATGAGAATAATTTAAACAAATATCCTCCATCAGATCTCAAGATTCTTAACCTTGGGTTCATGAATTCTGTAAGTGGTTATAGACAGCTTAACATATCATTGATCATGTTAAAATTTTTTATATGGAATATTTGTCCTTATTTCTGGCCATGACTAGTTCTTTAGGGGATGAGAATAATACTAGCAATTTTTTCCTAGAAAGAAGTTAATATAAAGAATTGTTAGCAGCTTGGGCCAGAGTAGGCTTTATTTGGCTTATAAATCATAGTCTATTATCAAGGGAACCCAAGGCAGAAGCTCAGAGCAGGTACAGGAACTGAGTATAGACTATGGAGGAATACTGTTTACTGGCTTACTCTCCATAGTTTTTAACCCTGGACCATCAGTTCAGATGTGGCACTGACTACTGTGGACTGAGGCCTTCTACATTAATCATTGTTCAATAAAATACCCCATAGACATCTCTACAAGCCAATATGGTGGAGACATTCCTCAGTTGATGTTTTCTCTTCCCAGGTGACTCTAGGTATATCAACTTGACAAAAAACAACCTCCAGCACAAGGAGTAAACAAGAAGATGCGTTTTACACACCTGATGTGATGCATAAATTATAATATGCAAGTTGCTTTACTGATCCAGTTATTAGCCTAAGAGGACTGCCTAGATGAGATCCTCATCCCAGAAGTATGAGACAGCCATCACTGCTGTGGACTTTAAAAGATAAAAGTAGTTAGTTACTCAAAAATTATTTTTGACTTGTTTTCAAGGTGGAGAGCTAACAATTATATAGCTGTTATGTACTTACTGCTATGAAATTATTCTATATCTCTTAGCCAATGTCTTTGCATATTGAATGAAAAGAAATGGAGACAAAGCAAACAGAACAACACAAGAGGAGACCAGGAATATGTGGGATTTTTTTCTGTAATAATCAATGAACAAATTATTAGTTAGAGATCACATAGTATCATGTCAGCTCTGCCCAGTGTGGCCAGCTATAGCAAATAAATTTGACACTTTCAACCACATAGACTGCTGGATGTAATGAAATCAAAGTTCACCTTCTTTGATGACTAAAGTCACTGTGGTGATTTTCCAGCTATGTTGATCACACAGATACCAGTTGTAACAAACTTCGAGTTGCATTAGTGCAGTAATACACTCAGATGTGTATCTCAATAATTAATCTCCTTCTGTGCATGGCACTGATAGACCCCAGACTCAGGGTACTATCCTCGGGAAGAGGGGCCCCAAGAATCCAGACTCCAGGCCAGTTGATGCAAAAAGCATGAGGATTTATTTCGTCTGTACAGGCGGGCTAACTCCCTGCCTCTGGAGCAAGAGAGTAGCAAGGGAGGAGCAATCCCATATCTCTTTTAAAGGCTAAGACCATAAAATCACCATAGCAACTGGGGCAACACAAGGTCATACTATAATCGTAAGGTTGCTCACAATAGTCATGGGGTTGCCTTAAGATCAGCTGGTTAGGGGGCTTTTACAACTGGGTGTCAGTCGCAGCTATTCTGCTTGGAACTTCTGGTATTTTAATCACAGGTTCGACTATTATGTCCTATCTGAGTTGATTACGGCTATCTAGGCTGGGTCACTCTGTTTCCTGGGACAGAGTTTTAGACTTTTAGTTCCTTGTTCTCATGGGGGGTGCTCTGCTGAATACCTGAACTGAATGCCTGGGTCAAGCCCTAGAACCCAGGGTCCTTCAGCACATCCGCTCACCCTCAAGAGTGGCCAATGCCAACATAGCTAAAGTAGAATTCTGAGATTCCTAAAAAGATGTATCTTTCTCTCCTTTATTTATTTATTTATTTATTTATTTATTTATTTATTTATTTATTTTTGCTTTCATTGTCCAACAATTTTTCAGGCCCAAATCTCCAGTTATTCTTGACTTGAATTCTCTTTTTGTTCACATTGCACATCCACTGTGTCATGTTATAGTTTCATCCCCTGTTGCTGTGATAAAATACCCTGATAAACACAATTCAGGGAGAAAGGGATTATCTGTATAACCATTGCTACTTACAGTCTAATGCTGCAGGCGGTCAAAGTGGCAGGAACATGGAGTCAGAGCACTAGAGGACAGAGGGGGAATAACTTGCAAGTATATTTGAGCCTAGCTCATCTTCTTCTTTCTTATTCAGACCAGGATCCAAACCTAGAGAATGATACCTTTTGTCTTTAGGCTGGATCTCCCCACATGAATTAACATAGTCAAGAGTGGTAGTTTGAATGACAATGGTTCCATAACCCACATATTCGCATTCTTTGGTTGGTGAACCATTAAAGGGATTAGGAGGTGTGGCCTTGCCCAGACCAGGCCCAGCCTCACTTTGTGTCTACTGCCTGGGGATCAGAATGTAAGACTCAGCTATGTGCTTCCCACCATGATGGTAATGAACTCACCCTCTGAACCTGAAAGCAGGTCTCCAACTAAATGCTTTCTTTCCTTTATTAGAGTTGCCGTGGACATGGTGACTCTTTACAACAATAGAATATTAACTAAGACATCAAGAATGTCCCCCATAGACATGCCTTTGGGGCCCAGAACAGCTTGACCCCACAGCTGCCATGACAGACTTACTGAAAGCCAGACAGGCTCTTGCTGGCAGCCCCTGGTGGTTCACAGGAAGAGCTAATGCACAGACACCATCCAGAAAGGAGCCTGCATCTGAGGGGAAATATCTGACATTTCAAACATTTCCTTCCTGGGAAAGGGACATTAACAATGGAACAGATAGTCTCCAGGTACACCTGCTCTGCTGATCGGCTGATGTTGGTAAACCTTAAGGACCACTGATAAATATTGAAACATTCCTAGAATTCAAGGCAGTCAATGAATTCATAACAGGTATCCCTAGCCCAAGCCTAGATCAATCCTGCAGATCTGAAGCACCTAAGCTCTCTCCCCAACAAAATCCTTTGCCTTGTGCTGCTCAGGGTCTTTCCTACTCCACTACTGCATAGGATGGACAGAGTGACCCAAGCTAGCTTGTCAATAAGGAGAGTCTTTGCTGTTGTATCAGACTTTTCTCATGGTAGTCTTTTTGGGAGGACAACAATGCCCATGGGCCAACCTTAGCTAGATGATTCTATATTGACACTTATTTCCTAGGTGATTCTAGATTGTATCTAGTTGACATGTAGAACTCACCATTGCACCCAAGTCCAGAAGTCACAACGTAAAGTCTTTGGTACTTAGATTTGTTCCAAAGACTCTCTCACCTTTCTGAGCTACAATAACCCCATGACTAGTTGTTCTCAGCCATTCAGACCTTCATATCTTCTCCACAAAGTAGTCATAGACAGTTTAAAGCATAAACCATTTCAAACCTTTTACATAATCAAAATGTGCAATAAATATTCAATATATTTAAAATGACACCTGGATGATTACACCATCTTTAATTACATCTTATATAATAAAAATGTATACTTTTTATAACATAAAACAATTGGTTGTAATATTTTTGCTTTTATATAAGATGCAATATTTTAAATACAAATTAAATAAAGTATTGCTTGATAAAGTATTGCATCTTTTAATCATGCATTTTGATATACAAGTCCTGATGCTATCTGACTATTTGTATTGCAAATTCAATAGTAGACAATATTCAGTAACACTGGGAAACATTATAATAGAGTGGGAAAGGCAATGTTTTAAACCCACAAGACATATGGTTGAGTTTATTGGATAATGAATTAGCTAGTAGCTTTAGCCAGTTGACTTGAACTTTCTGCTCATCAATTCAAAAGTGAAACTAAAAACTACCCAGTTTACTTTCATCATAGAAGTCTTATGATGATTCAATAAATAAATACTTGAAAATATTTATGAAGGGTAAAGCACAGAATTATACACTAGGTAAACAAATCATTAAAATCTATAGATGGAGTGATGAATTACCTTAAAAGGCTGAAGTAATGTGAAGGCTTAGTTCATCATGTGCTATAATAAATACCTATATATATGTAGAAGATTATGGATAAATTAATAAATATCAGAATAGAAATGAAAGGGACAGATGGAGAGTTGGAGCAGCAATGCTCACCAGCAGAAACCACTGTGTGTTGCTCAGAGAAAAACTCCCTGTTTAAGTGGACAGGTTTTCTCACACACTGAGGGCAGTTGGGAGAACAGGTTGGAATATGTATAGTAGTGGTGCCCAGTTTGCGTTGGGAGAGAAGGTGTACTTGGCAGCGCTTTGAGGAAGCCATGGGATGGATAAACTAGGGTTGTGGTTCTCAACCTGTTGTGTTTATATAAGATATTCTATTACCAATAAAGACCTAGGTGTCAGATATTGGGGTGAAAACCAAAGAAACAACAGAGGAGGGATCAGCTGACTTTTTCTCTACAGTTCCCAGGCCAAAATAAGGAAGTTCAAAAACTGTGCAAATCTCCAAGTCCTTCCCTATTCTTTCATGTACCTCTTTATCCATACCCCGGGTCCTCCATATACTCTGAGCCATTGGCTCAGAGTTAACTTTATAAGTACAGTCTCAGGGTGCCACAGTGGGATCAAATATTTCACAACATTAACCTTCCTAGTGCTATGACTCTTTAATAAATAGTTCCTCACGTTCTGATGGTCCCTAACTATAATGTTATTTTGTTTCTACTTCATAACTGTGATTTGCTAATGTTATAAATCACAATGTAAACAACTGTTTTCTGAGAGTCTTCTGGGGGATCATAACCCACAGGTTGAGAATCATTCCTCTAGAGGATGACAGAAGATTCTTTCATCAAGAGGAACTAGGCTTTTGTATCTCCACTCCTGGAATCACCATGGCCAGTAGAGATGAGGCCTCCATGGAAAAGTTGCCTTCACAGTGGAAACATTTAAGGTGGGAATCTCTGAAGGATAAAGAAAAGTGTAAATATCTTTACTCAGTTTAAAGACATCCAATGAGTGCCAGGTGACTGCCAGATCCATTATATGTTATTGTGCTTGAGGCTCAGAACGTAGTTTTATGTGACATATTAGTCATCCTCTATTCATTTAACAAATGCCTAAGACATTCAACTTAAAAAGAGAAAATGCTATTTGGCTCACAGTTTTGGATATTCAGGTCAACACTTGGTTGCATTGTTGCTCTGGGATTTCTTGGCAAGGTTAACAGTGAGCAATGAGGAGGTGGTATCAAGGTTCCACTATCCTTTAAGGAAATGTCCCCAGTGAACTAAAGTCTTCTCATAGGAGACTATAAAGTCTTCTATAAAGTCACCACACCCCATGTCTCCCTGGACACCAGGCTGTGACACAGGGGCCCTTGGGGTTTTAAGATCCAAACTATAGCAGTTGGTAGCATCGCCATTGACAGATCGAACTCAGGAATCAGAATTGCTCAAGATTGCTCACCTAGTAAGAGGCTAACCTGGGATTGAAATCCTGATTCGTTGCCTCTTTATACTAGATCCAGTTCAGTGTCCATGGGTTGCTGTCTACTAGATATTTTATATTTGCTTATATTAAAGGTTGCCAGAGAGATATATGTGGAAATGCTCATGGGTGTTGATAGAGCCTTTGATGCCAGGATTTGATGTTATCAGAAGCACCAAATTCCAGGGCTATGTGAAGCTACTTTCTTTTAAAAAAAGGAGGAAAATTAGATTCATGGCTAGGCCTATCTGATTATCACAATTTCTTTCCAGGCTGATATTTTCTTGGTACAGAAATATTTTGCTACTTTGAATACTGCCTTTACAATATCCTCAAGAACCTTACTGTATCACTGCACACTAATTTTAGAAAAATCAAGGTTTTCTGAAGGTTTTATTCAAGTCTGGGCAAATGGCAGAGCTGCCTATAATTCACAACCTGCTTCAGGAAGTCATCGACAATATTTGACAAGGACACCACTTCATTAACATTTTTCTCCGCTTCAAGTCACAAAACAGAACACGTGATGTCAATGAGGTCTTTTGTGTCATGTGCTGCTTCTAAAATACTTTGGGACAGGGTGTATGTTAGGGAAAATGCCAGATTTAGTCAAATCCCAGCTTTTTAAATTCCACTTTTCTTTTCAGGTAGGCCCACATTTTCTAAAGCACCATGGATGTATATAACAAAGCTTTCCTTTGAGTTCTCTTGGCTGCATGATTTTATTGGAGAAAATCTTTTGATACTAAAAAAAAACTTGAGATTTTTTTCTTTCAATTTATATTTAGCTATGAAATAAAATCTAAGTATATACAGAAATTTGAAACATTTTAAATTTGGGTTATATCATATGAAACTAGAAAAACCCATGTGTCCATATTACAATTTTGTTCTTTAATGCTATTTTAAAAGGAAAATATTCTATTATCTTAGCAGGGAGATTATATACATATATATGTATACATACACACAATGCTATGCATATACAAGAAGTGTATATTCTGTGTTGCCAATAGTCAGTAATACTAAAATAAGTTAATTATTAATGGAATATTCACCAAGTTTCAAACTAAGTACAAAACCTGAAAGAAAAATTAGCATTTGTTTCATGTGGCTCCTGGTGTCACTTTAATGTACCTCATACTACAGTTCAGGAGATGACATTTTAGAGGCACTCAAGTGTTGTTTAGATATGGCCTAAGAATGATCAGTTGGATGATTTGTGTGAGTTACATTTTCTGTTGTAAGTGTTACTTCTATGAAACAGTTATGTGAGCCAATTGTATCATGTGTTTGAAATCAAGACAGTGGATGCCCCACTGTTCTTGAGAACTAATGTGCCTTCTATTTTAGAAACACTTGGTGGATTTCAGAGTGCCCATCTTGCATGGTTTATTTTAGAAATTGTTTATCACAGTTCCCTAACATTTTAGAAATATTTTATACTTTGCAGAGTACAGTGTGTTGTATGTATTAGGGCTATGTTTTGGGTGTTTAGTTTGTGTTAACAAATGACTTCAAATTTGAGGGATTTAAATAACATAGACCTTGTGGATTTGCTTCTATGTACTGTTGGTTGAAATTATCCCATGCTGCTGTATACATATGGGAGCTTTGCTGAGGGAAGTGGTTCTTCACACAGCATCTTTCTTCAGCAACTTAGCTGGGATTTTCTTAGAGAAGTCACCCAGGGTCTTAGGAGCAGGTGATACTTCTATTACTGGTATCATGCTTGCAAATATTCCTTGGACCAAAGCATATCAGACAGCCACCTATCCAGGAAGAACTTTCCATGGGTGTGGAAGATTTGGAAAGTGTAGTTCATAGGGGCTTATGATGTGTTTCTCACACCTCTGACCTTTTCTTAGTAATAAAAGTCCTTATTACTATCAGATGACATGGTTACACAAAGCTAATGGACAAAGGACTCAAGCTCAAGTACTGCATGTGACTTCTTGGTAGTGTGTGGTATATCTATTTTGATCTAAATAACTATCACCAAACTTACTATAACACAGCACTTGATTCCCTCATGTAGTTTCTGAGAGGTAGGACTTGGGAGCAGTTAAACTGGAAAATTTTGGTTTGGAGTCTCTCATGAAACTTCAGTTAGGGTACTAAGTATACAAGGTATGCAAGTTCATCAGGACTGGGTCAATTTAGATGGCTCACACTCGTGGCTGTTTGATGGAAGTCTTGTGTGTGCAGAGAAAGCCTTATTTCTTTACCATGAAGACCTTTTCATGGCCTTCTCCAAAGCATCAAGGCCAATGCCACTACAGACAACTTCCGCTAGACTGAGTAAAAGTGTGTGTGTGTGTGTGTGTGTGTGTTGTGAAGGGGATAGGGAAGAGAGAGGAGAGAGCAAAAGGCTTTTATGACCAAGCCTTTGAAGTTATATAGAACACCAGGGTTGGACTGGAACTACAAGGGGTATAAGTGACAGAAGGCAGGGGCCTATGGGGACCATCTTGGAGCTGCCTACCACAGGGACTTTAATAAAAAGGCATTATTCTTCTTATTTTGAGTATCAAGTATTCTTAAATATTTTAAGCAGTGCATCTAGGCTTACAAATAAGATTCTATATGAAAGGGTCTCTGCATTCTAGCTAAACTTGTTTGTTTATTCTTTATTCTCATTAGGAAGAGGGAAAAAGTTATTTATTCAAAGTAGAAACAGTTATGACAATATTTACTGAGAATTCTGTTCTCTAACCTGCTAGGAGGGTTGTTGGATTGTTTGAAAACACTTTGGAGAACATGGCCTGAAACAGAAACACTGCTGTCATATTCATATTCACTGCAGAAATAATTACAGATCATTGTTATCATGCTCATCTTTTTATAAACAAGACTATAATTGGGAGAGTGGGAGCTGTACATGGTATGAGAATGGGGTCCCCTGCTGACCAACCCTGTTGCTGTTTTCCTGCTGTACCCATCCCACAGCCTATCTTTAATATGCTCAATATGTGTGTAATTCCAAAAGAGAAAGCCACATCCCGTGTAAACGTTTGGGCCATTATAAGCCTTGAATATTTAATCTGAGTATTAGAAGCATTAGCTGTCAGTCAGAGATGCATGAGCTCAGATCTCAGATTGTCCTTCTGTCCTTGTATGGCAGCACTCCAGGTATAAAGTAAACTTGATGTGTAATGTACAGGCACAAGGCTCATAGTAAGTTTGATAAATGCAATTATTAATAGTAATATTCTTTAGATTTTTATAAATATTAATAGCTTTACTGGATGACTTGAATGTTTCTTAACAAGACTTCTTTAAGAAAAATGTGTGTGTGTGTGTATGCATATGCATTTATGTGTGTATCTAATGCTTAGATTATTAGGGTATTAGATGTGTTAGAATTAAGAAAGAATATTTTCCCTTTGAATGTCTTTTATAATGGAAAATTCTTTTTAGTAGCTTGAATTGTGTTAATATAGGTAAGTAACTAGAAACCATTTCTCTGTTTACCCAGACAGTCAATTATGTATTCAGCATTTTAAAAATATCCATTATGTGTCAAGCATTAAAAATGCAAAGACTCAAGTATGTTAGTTTTTTACCTTCAGGGTGTAGTGGGAAATCAAAAGCTACCCAGGTAAACTCTGATGACATCAAGGAACCAGAGCCAGGCAGGGCGTGGTCAACTGGAAAGAGCCCTGGACGAAGAGAGAGCCCGACCCCTTTTTGGACCTATAGTGTGGTTAGGAAAGACTGCTCAGTGGCACTTTCCTGCGCTGCTCTCCCTTTCCCCCTCTCAATATCCATTGTACCGTAAATGTCTTTGGAATAATAAATATTACCCGAATATATAAATATAATGGCCTGGTAGTTTCCACGATATCAGGGTTTTCATGCTTTGAATGAAGAGGTATGGACAAACAGCTATACCCAAATGACAACTACTGTATTTGTGATGCATCTCTTGCCAACAAGATGTGGCAGGAGAGATTTGCTGAGGAAGAAGCGTGGATCCATTCAGAGGGTCTGAAAGGGTTGGTGTTCCATCTGCATCTGAAGATATGAATGATTTCTTGGATGACCAAGGAAAGACCTGGGAATGTTATAGAGAGGCAGGATGTGCTGGGCAAAGACAGAAGAGAGGAAGGAATAAAAGAATTTGATCCATCAATGCACTTATGGTGGACAGCAGCCAGGGCAAAGCTAGAAAAGCAAGCTAGATGGATCTTGAAGATGGTCATATGCTGTAGATGATTGTATAGACAGACGTGGGTTTCCCCGAGGATATCAGTGAGCCACTAGAAGATTTTTTGAGAGGAGAGCATTTACATTCTAGTAACAGTGCAGAACCTACACTGTGAGAATGAAATGAGGTAGGAGAGAACTAACTGGTTGTTGTAGTATGTTTCCTGGTTTCCTGGTGCGTTTGGCGCTGGAGTTTGTAACCTGGCGGGGCGGCTTTTGTCCACCAAAGAAATGAATCACATGCTTATAACCTTTACACTGTTTGACCCATGTCTTAAGCACATTACTAGCTAGCTCCTTCATCTTAATTCAACCTATGTCTATTAATCTTTCCACCACGTGGCCCACAGCCCATGGCTCACCTGAATTCCTACATGCTGCTTCTTTGGGGGACGGATGGAGACTGACTAACTCCACCCTTCTCCTACCTGCCTGCCCTCTGATTCTCCACTCACTTCTATGGTGCTGTACATAGGCCAAAACAGTACTTTATTTACAACGTGCAAAGAACATTCCACCACAACTGGTGGACAATGTGGCATCTAGAGAGGTGAGGCAGAGGCTGACGTGAGACTATCTGGAGGGCACAGAGATTTACTGACTTGTGGGTAGGACTCAGAAGACTCATGGTAAGGATTTGGTGAGAGACATTATTAAGGCATGAGAGGGCAGCCAAGGGAAAGGGGGGGAAGCCCTCTGAAGGAAGGAAAAGTTTATTTTGGCTCACAGTTCCAGGGTACAGCCATGATGGTGGGCAGGTCATGGATAGGAGCTTGAAGCATCTGATAACATTGCATTCCTAGTAAGGGAGCAAATGGAAATGAGTTCTGTTGCTCATTCAAATTTTTCCTTTTCATGTAGCCCAAGACTAAGTCTAGGAAATGGTCCTATCTTGTCTTAGGGTGTGTCTTCCCAGAACAACTGACCCAATTAAGTAAATTAAAAAAAATTCTCATTGGGGACCGACCTAACCTAAGAAATCCCTCATAGGCTTGTCTCCCAGGTGATTCCAGTTTCCATCAAGTTCACTATCAACATTAGTCATTGCAAAGACTCTGCATCCGCATCTGGAGACTTTCAAGCTATCTCTATCAGCAAGCAGAATCTTGTGCACATCCCTGCACATTGCCCTGAATGGAGCAGGCTCTAGACAGAATGCTAAAACCATGTAAGTCTGTCCATGACAACTCACCACCCCTTCTGACTTTAAAGATAGGTCCTTGGCAGCTGCTGATGTTGCCTAATACATCTACCATTTCAGTCTGACCTGCTACCACTTTTTGCATTTATTTTTCATTCCAGATACATAACACAGTGCTCAGCGAATGAATACTTCATTCTATTTCATGCATTTATCATTCTCACAACTTTAAAGGGCTCCCACTTGTATTCCATTTCAGATTCTATTCCCACCTGTTATGTTTCATCAAAATTCCACTCAGTCACGTCACCACCTACTCCAGGAAGGCAGTCTGCCTGGATTTTTTGTCATTTTTAAATAGCTTTTTTATAAGCAGAAAGCAAGAGGAATTTTATATTATTCCAGGTCAGTACTTCTACATTGTATGTAGCATAACTTTATTATTTTATATAAATAAAATTCATCTGTTGACTATTTATAATATGACTGTAAATAATTGAACTGTGGCTATTAGTCATTGTGTACTATATCTATTTTTATACTTTTTCCTTCAACAAACAATGAAATTTTTAAAACCATTTTTCATGTTATAAATTTTTAGCTCTACCATTCCTTATAAACACATAGAACATTTAAAAATATATTTATTCATTGTATTAAAAAATTTGAGTCCTATTTTCCTATTCTTTTTTTCTAAACAGAATCTCACTACCTGCCTCCTTAGGCTTGCCTCACAAAGGTGGCTTCAGCAATCTTCTAGCTTCAGCCTCCGGAGTAGCTGAGACTGGAGGCATGTACTGCTAGTCCTAGGATTTGCTCTGCTAATTTGTAAATGCACTTCTCTGTCTTTTTCTTGCTAGCAAGGGCTGTTTGATTAGGAGGCAATTCTCCCTGGGCTGCTTGTTTCTGAGCATGGAGTACAGAGACACTAATGCTCTTTGCAGAACTGTCTTTGGAAAAACATGTTTACATAAATAACCCTATAGAGAAGGGCAGGCATGGTTTCCATCCTGTAGAATAAGGAAACTGTCCTCTTGCAGAACATGTGTTCAGCTATGTTGATCCAAGTCCTTTTTAAAAGATGCTCATTTAAGCCCTTCCTGGGTTAGAAGGCTTTGCCTGTGACCCAAACCTAATGGGACGTGGGGAATGAGTTAAACTTTGTAAACATAAAGTTCATATTGCCACATTGTAACAGAGCCCATTGTTTCCAATTTGGTAAGTGTAGCTTTCTGACAAGCATCCTTGAAATCTGGCAGGGTCACTCCTCAGCTTCCAAGTGGTCTTCATGTCTCAAACTTTGTACCTATTCACGATTTGTACCTCAGAACTTACTGCTATTGTTGTTGTTTTTAAAAGATAACATTTACTAAGTGTTACTGGTTAAATCTTTTGGAAAGACTTACAACTTTTTTTCCTTATTATTGTGTATGTATGATGTACACAAGGGGTGTGTGTGCCACAGCATGTACCTATGAAGGTCAGAGCACTTTTCAAGGGTTGGTTCTCATCTTACACTGTAAGTTCTTGAGGCTGAACTTAAACTGCCAGGCTTGCATAGTTGCTGAGCCATCTTTGGGCCATCTGGTCTAAATCTTACTTGCATAATTTCCTTTAGTAGTTGCATAATCTTGGATAGAACTTGATTTCCCAAGTTTATAGATGCCCCACACTAACTTCAATGAATTAATTGCTCAGGTTACAATATCATGAAGTAGTGGAGTTAGCAGATGGTTAAGTCCAAGTGTGGATATTTTAAACTGTTGCTTTGCACCTTGCTGCGTTAGCTCGATGTAGAAAATCTTCCTAGAAACTATAATATGATAGCTGGTCAGATTCTCTAATGAAAATGCATACATTCTCAAGTTCATTTGGGAATAGGAGCTATTTTGGAGTAAGAAAGCCTTCCTTACCCTCTACAAATAGGAGCAAAGGAGAGAGTTCTCTGTGTGCATACCCAGCCTGGCAGAGAGGATAGACTGTCTGCACCACACTGTACCTGCCCACACAGGCTGTGTAGGTTTGTTCAGGAGGTGAGATTTACCCATAGAAAGCAATTAGGCATAACAGCAATTAGGGTCCACATTGAGTGGCTCAAGAAGCAAGTAGAATAAATTGCTAGTTGAAGGAAGCACATAGGCAAGACTTGTATTTACTGAAGTCAATGTGGCAAGTCAGAGAAGGAGCAGGGTCTGCAGAATGGGAAAATGAAGTAAAAAAAAAAAAAAAACCCTATGGAAAAATCCAAGGAGAAAATAATGTTCTTGCTTTTTGTGTCCAGAAACAAAAAGAACATCTTCCTCTGTTTTTCTCCTGGTAGGAAGAAAAGAGTTTTGCATCTTAAAAAATTATATCACACACACACACACACACACACACACACACACACACACACACACAACAAGCACACATCACAGCACAAAGAAACAAAACCCCACCATGATATATTCTCATTTGCACTTGACTCAGAGTCTGCACACCTTCATCCTGGCACGTGTACTGCCACAGACTCTGGGCATTCCTAACTTGATGGGATCCCCGCAGCGCAGTCTACTTCAGCCTACCTTTTTTTAGACCACTTGAAAGTTTTTCAATTTATTCAGCAGAATATATCAGCCTGTCAGCTCCAGAGGGCTGATGCCTGCAGAAGATATATCTTTCCTCTGCAGGTGGCACTGGCTGCTAATTTTTCTTTGGCGTGAGCTCCTGTTCGGAAGCAGCCCTCTGTGGTTTGAACACCAGTCACATTAGAGTTGATCTCCCTTCCCCTCTCCTGCCCTATCTGGGTAATGGCTAACCTGCTGTGTGTAAGCCCAGAGAGATGTCTATTGTGTTATTCCTTTGCTTTGTGATTAGCAAATTACTTTTTGCTTAAACTGGGTCAGCCCATTGCTTTTTCTTCTTCTTGCCTCAGCAATTTATCTGCCTCTATCATTTCCTGGATGTTGATAACAATGTCACTTTGCTTCAGATGCTATGTCCCTTGAGTTCTCAGAGTCGCTGCTATCTGTCTTTCCTTTGATTATCCACTGTCCACTGTGCAGAATGGCTTCCGGCTCCTCCTGCTGTCTGTCCTCATCTGGCAAGCAATCCAGCTCAGCTGAAGGCTTTCCTTGCTGGGCTTTAGGGAGCAGACAGAACAGCTTCCTCTGGGGTTGCCTGAGCCCTCTAGAACTACACTCACCATTTACTCCTGGTAATATAGGACAGAGCTTAAAGGCAAAATACCCACTGCTGTCAGTTGTATTCACTGGACTCTAGTGGCATTGACTTCAAAAGTGGCCACAATGGAGAGAAAACCTTTTCTGTGTCTAGGATTTCCTTTATCTTTTGAATGTGGATTTCTTGTTTATTTTCCCTGTTCATCATGTTACTGGGAAATAATTTGTTTAACTTCAATCACATAAATTATAATTTCAGATGGATTCCTTTTTTATAAAATATTTTATTTTTATTTTTAACTTATATGTCTGTGGGTATCTATGACAGGTGTCTGTGAGTATCCACAGAAGCCAGAAAAGGATGTCAGATCCCCTGGGATTATCGACAGTTGTGAGCTATCTATCTTGGATGCTAGAAACTGAACATATATCCTCTGGAAGAATAATACATGCTTTTAATCACCAAGTAATCTTTCTTGCTTCTCAGACTGATTCTTGAAGAACACTAAATTCTAGCAATGGGGAGGTTAGAAGAGTCACTGAGTTTGAGGGAGGACCCTTGGGCAACAGAGACAGATGGATTTTCACACTATTTATAGGTGTTTTGTAAAATTGGCAGCAGGAAAATCTGGCTTCTGGGTGCACAGTCTGTTTCTTAACAAATAACAGTATTAATGAGGGTTGTACACTATTAATAAAACAGCTTAGGAAAGGCCTGGAGAATTATGGTAGCTAATGGTTTTAAGAGCATTTACCATAAACCTGATTTTATGACACATTTTGGAAGAGTGCTCTGAGCATAAATATTCACTCTCTGATAACACATTGCTCGTAAAGTCTGTTCCCAGGAATGTCTTTAGACTACCTTCTAAAATTACAGAAGACAAGAAAGAATAGCTTTTATGTAGAGGGCAGTTCCTGTAGGCTTTTGCTGTCCTTGAAATAAGAACCCTCAATCATATTATTTCAACTAAAAGTTTACCCTTAGGAAAACTCATAATAAAATGTTAAGGTCAACTCACTAAAAATACTTAAACTCTATAAAAGATTGAGACATTCAATCAGTTGGTAAGTGTCATGTTTCTGGATTTGATTTTTTACTTCTAGAATTATAGTGTCCAGTTTTTCATGCCATCATGTTTAACTTAGACATGGCAGAGTTTCTCTTTTTCTTTTGCTCACAGACATTAGCTGACTCTTCCCCAGAGATTCTGTCATTGGTAAAATCTGCTTTACCCACTTCAAGCACGGAGGGCAAAGTCATCATTTCAAACAGAGCTGGTAAAACTACCACAGAAATATTTTCCTTTCAACAATTTTATAGGAAAGGTTTAATTTTAATTTTAATTTTCGAGTGTGTTGGGAATTAGTCCATGGTATGCTAGGTAAGCATTCTATTGTGGAGTTTTATGCTTCTAAATAGACCTGGTTGTCTTTAAATGAGGAACAGAGGAAAACTTCAGTACATTGCAACCCATGGAACTATTTCTCGTTGTTCTCAAGAGTAAGTCTTATGAGTCTGAACTGGTAATAAAGAAATCTTATGATGATTTTGACAATAATAGAGACATTTAAAAATTTTAAATTTCTTCAAATCCAAATCTTCAGAATGAAACTTTATTAATGTTATTGTTGCTTGTTTTGTGTGTGTCCACAAAACACAAATCACACTCATAATCACAGATATGAAAACAAGAAAATGTATCCAGTGGTGTATGTACATTAAAGTGGGTTTCTTGGTATTTTATACCTTTTTCTCAATTTTTAGGTCAGTGGTTTATAAATTACTTTTTTCATATATCTATTGGTAAAGTATCTTTAGCATGTATTCCCTAAATGCTTTTATATTTATATGTCAAGTACAGTTACTAATATACTAATATGCTATAATAAAACATATAAAGTAATATAAATAAATAAAATTTAAATGTTTTACATCAATGAAAAGTTCAAAGAGTTAAGAAAAATGTAATTACTAATCAAATAATGTAAATTCAGGTACTGGGGACATGTCTCAGTGATATGTAGTTGAATTTTTAGAAAGATCTATTCCCAGCTTCCTAGGGAACTGCCATACTGATCCTCATGATGGGTGCACAAAATTGCATTGCCTCCACCAAAGAACAAATGTCCCCTTTCCCCACATTTTCTTCCACATACACTGTCATTTGTTCTATTGATCCTGGTCATTCTGACTGTTTTAAGATAAAATCTCACAGTAGGTTTGATTTGCATTTTTCTGATGACTAAAAATGTTGAACATACTTCTTTAAGTGTTTCTCAGCCATTTGTGTTTTCTCCTTTGATAATTACTTGCTTAGTTCTGTACTCTATTTTTACTTTTTCCCTCTAAGTGTTTTGTATATCCTCCTGGCTTGTGAGGCAAAATGTGTGATGAAGACCACAACTTTTTCCTACAGAGATATCAAGGTTCTTTTAGTGTGATGTGCAGAAACCATTGCTAGAAGAAACATCTTACAATTGTAATTTACAAACTTTTAAGGTAGTGTCACAATTCTCCAAGCTTATCTGTATAAAAGGCACTAACATCAGGAGTGTGACTTCTAAAGTTTGTTAAAAATTCTATCCTTTCTCTTTCTGTGTCATTGTGTGAAGTCAGTGTGAGGATTTGGGAATAAGTACAATAAAACTCTCATCCTCCCAAGATTTTGATGATAAGTCACTTTCTTCTTTTTGGCTTATGAGTTGTTAGATGTATTCTATTCACGTATTATATATCCCTCAGACATCAAGCAGATTTTGAATTCCCTTGTAGTGTGAGAGGCACATCTTTTTTATTTTTATTTGTCAAAGTGCTGTTCAGCTTTTGTTCCTCTGGCATTAAAACATGTAACAAAATCTATTAACGCTTTCTATGACCTTCTAGCAGATGAAGGTAAAGAAATAAACTTTTTTCTCTCCCCCAAATCAATTCAAATTATTCTTATGAAAGCACTGAGTGAACCACCATGTGATGAAAACAAACACTTACTTGGCTTTCGTGAAATGAGCCTTAATATATCGGCCAATGCTGATATTGATCAGTAGTGAAATGTAGAGTTGTTTATGAATCTCCATTGTGGGTGCTATTGGAAATAGGAAAAAAATTAAAGCCAAAGGTGTTATAGAGGCTTCCTGTCTTTAGCTAATGGTTTATCTGTGCTTTGGTTTACAGTTTTCCTAGGGTATCTTTAGTATTAGTAGTTAAACCAGTCACTTCCAAACACTATTGATTGTCAAAATCATGATGGACAGGGATAGAAATCAACCATTTAGCAATCTCTCTGTGTGACTGTAGTAGTAAGCCAGAGTTGGATATAACTATGAACATGGACAAGTCTCTAAGTTACTATAGCAATTATTAGGAAGAAAAGAAACTGACCTCAATTTAGCAGAATTTCAGAAAATCAGAGCATTGAAACATACAGCAGAGAATATTTTTTTCACTTTGCCTGCTTACTGCAAAATTCATAGTTGAAGCAATGTGACTGACTCATTCCCAGGTGACAAAGCACGGCGGGTTAGTCTGAGGGTGTTGTGAGAAAGCATTCAGGAAGACAGCTAGAGGAAAGGAATCTTCTGTGAACTGGATAAATTGTAGAAACAAAATAAAGCCAGTTAACAAGGAAACAAAATGCGTTCTTTCTATAAACTCTGCTGTAAAAGAGAGTTGTTTTGATTTAGGAAAAGCAGCCTAGGCCAGGGATATCAGTAATTTCCTTGGATTTGTCCAGCTAGACTATAACTCTCAAAACAGTGTTATAACCCAGCCTAACACAGTTGAATGATATAAGCTATAGACAAGGATAATTAGACACATGGAATGGCGAGAAGTAAAACTGAAAAGTTAGAACTCACATCAGTGATATTAGAACCCAAGAGATTCCAAAATGAGGCTATGAATTACCACATCCAAAAAAGAAATCAAAGCAAGTTCAAAAAAACTCTTAGAGTTGTTGAGGCAAATGATTTGTAAGGGTTTCCTGTATTGGGCTATGTGGAAGTAAGGTCTTGCATAGATAGATGACTCTTAAACCACAAGAGTCCACATTGTGGAAGCTTATAGAATCCAGAGATCCAAGAAGGACAGTTGTCTGAGCTGCCAAGGGGACAGAAACCAAAGTGTCTAGTGAAGGCAGTGTCCAGGGACTCACAAAATATCCACGAGGAAGAGTCAACCACTATTAAAGCTTGTCTCCTGAAAAGGCCTTTATCGAACAGCAATGGTGTCTGCCACGATCCATACCTTCCTCTTAGTTCTCTTTCCTGTGGGTCATGGGGAGTTTTAAATCTTGCTTAACAAAGTATTAGGGGAGAAGGAGTAGAGCTGAACTCAGAGTGTGAGAAAGGGCATGCCGCCCACCTCTTCCACTGTAATTAGGCAACATAGGCTCAAGGAAGTAGAGGAGAGAAGCAAAATCATATTTTGTGTTTTTATTATTAAATGAACTAGAATAATTTATCCCAGTTGGGATTGTTTATAAAGACATTTCTATTTGCCTTTTTGATGGGGCGGGGGTATTAACAAAGCACAAAAGAAAAAAATCAAAGATAAACCATAAGAACAAATGTGTTTTAATTTGTTCAATGTAGCAACTTTAAATAGGAGAGTTTGTGGAAACATCTGGAAACATCTGTATGCCCCAAATGAGATGCAGAGAGGCAGAAGGCTGGTGGGAACTGGAGACACAAAGCAGTAATATTCTGGACTCAGAAAACTGGAGGCTGGAGGGTAAGATCTAGGACTCTCATCTTGTAAGCCAGTGTGACAACTTTGTCACCAAAGTGGCCAAACATGTCAAACTTTAATATAATAGTTTTTGCTTCATTTTATTATATTTAATTTTGTCAGGTTCCATTGTTATCTCTTAAAAGCCTGTTCTTTGCTAATGAGAGACGGAAAGATCCAGAGAGGAGAGGGGTGGGGAGGAGAAGAAGGGGAATCTACAATCAGGATATATTATATGAGAAAAAAATCATTCTTCAATAAAGGAAAAATAATGATAGCAGAAACATTAATTATACTAACCAAACAAAAACATTAACTATACTAACAAAACAAAAACATTAATTATACTAATTTATTCAGCATACATTAGTTCATGTATTTTATTTTATTATGTTTAGTTCATGTATTTTAATACCACAGTGTCACTCCATTTATCTGTGAAGCAATTTTTCTTAAATAAAAAATGGTTAAAAATAAATAAAGAACAAAGCCTAGTTGCCTCTTAATTTAAAACATTTTAAAGATTATTTGTATTTCCTTTGTAGTCTTTGATGAGCAAGGGCAAAATCTACTGTTTTACTTTGCTTCTTAGAAAAAACTCTAAGCTATGACCTTAAACTGTATGGAGATGCTTAATTATACATAACACTATGCATTAAAACACTCAATCATTGCCTATAGTAGATTTGTGACTTTCTAAATTTATGTATATATACTAATAAGTAATGAAAGTTTTATTGCTATTTTCAAAAATTTTAGCAGCCATTAAGAAAAAATGTCCAAAATATGGGCCTGAAAAGTGCAACAGCAATTGCCCTGCAGGAATGATGGAGGACCTTTCCTGACATGGCCACTTTTTATGCTAAATCCCTCCTTTTTCTCCTAACCCTACTCTCATGGACCAAGGATGGCTGGAGGGATAGTTACAACTTCTTTGGAGTCATATAAACAAAGGCTGAGTCATCTAAAATGCTTAAATTATTAAGTCAAAGTAAAGTTTTAAAATTACATTTCGTTCCAGTGTTTTCTTGATGTTCCCATTCTTGGTGGTAGAAACATCAGTGAAGTGTATAGTTACTGAAAAGGTCACAACAGGGCAGGCCACAACCCATGCAGCATAGTCTGAGGGAATCCAGTAGAGCTCTGTGAGGATGAAGAGCAATTACATAACTTGTGTGGGTTATTTCTTTCACTAATTTTAGGACCATACTGGGGATCTTACAACACTGTGCTTTTTTCAATGTAGAAGAATCTGGTGTGAGGAAGGAAGAAGATTGACTTGAAGAGTATAGAATGCCTGGTGTGAGAAAATCAGATGGTCATCACAAAGCTTTCTCTGACCCTCTCCTGTCCTCTGTCTGTCTGTCTATCATTCATCTATCTATCTATCTATCTATCTATCTATCTATCTATCTATCTACCTATCATCTATCAATCCATCCATCCATTTATTCATATATCTATCTATCTATCTATCTATCTATCTATCTATCATCTATTTATCCATCCATACATCCACTTATTTATATACTTATAGAAACAGGGTTTTACTGTTAACCCACGTTGGCTTCAAACATGGGATCTCCCTGCGTCAGCCTTTCAGTGGGGCACAGACATGTGTGCTACCACACCTGTCCTGTTCTTTCCTGTCTCCCCCTTATTTTTAGCCAGTACTTGTCATAGGAACCAGATTTTCTTTTATTTAAGGGAATTCATAACAACTAGAATTCTTCTTTAAAACCAGTCATAAAAATCTAGCAATATTACTTCAGCACCGCCCCGCCTCTTGTGTAAAAGCTGGCCATAAAAAGAATCTCTGCTCTGTGATAGTAGATCATATGCTTTCCTTCCAGATGGAGTCATGCTCTATATGTAGGAGAGAGGAAAGTTGCCCAAAAACATTTTTGCAGTCTCTTGCTAGATGTTCATATTCTTTTCATCCAGTTGCATAGCAATAGGCTATCAATGCTTCGATAAATCTAAGCACAAAACCAACTTTTCCTGGGTGATTTCATCTTGTGTCATGAAAAACTATGAGCAAATAAATGAGTATTATTCTCTTTTGCTAATCTGTCTTTTGTTATAGGAGTGTTGACTATCATTACCAGGATAAAGGGTGGAGAGCATCATATCTCTTTTGTCTCTGATTTTTCTAAGCATTTAATTTGATATAATGTCTCAGAATCATTTTTCATTTTATTTATTCTATAAGCTTAATTAAGAAGCCTGTTGAGAAGACTACCCATCCCTAAGACCTCACATAGCAACCAACCAACCAACAAACAAAATACCTAATACCACAAAAATAAAAGAAAAATTGTCTCTGAGATCCAGCTATCAAAACACAATAACCCAGTGGGCTCTACAGTGGTTGATGTGAACAAGGGAGATTGTGAAGACAATGAGAAGCCCCCAGGACTAGTTCTGGAGTTCTTCCAGGTGCTTTCAGAGGACAGAAGCCAGTGCCATGTAGGGACCAAGAGTATGCTTGGACACTCTGCTACTCTGAAAGGAATCAGATATTTCATGGTTCCTTTTTACTTGACTTTTTGTTGCATAGTTTTTGGAGGGTGAAGGTGAACACAGCCACAACTTCTATGTAGTCGAAAACAAGAGCTATGTGTTAGGAGGGTGTTTTAAGCTCCAAGCAGGTGTTTTCAAAGATTCCTCTAAGCAAAAGACAGATGGATACCATCTCAAGTTCTAATAACACATTGTAGCTGGGGCTGGAGAGATGGCTTTGTGGCTAAGAGCAATGACTGATCTTCCAGAGGAATAACTTTTGATCCAGTTAAAAACTGTCTGTAACCCCAGTTCCAGGAGATGCTTTTTTCTATTCTCCATGAGCACCAGGCATAGATAAACATTGTACACAGACATACATGCAGGCAAAAGAGCACTCTGTATAAAAAGATAGTAGCAGAATAGTCTATGGTAGTAAAAAGCTTTCAGAAGAGTATATTCAGGAGTTATATGCAGCTTTAAGCTGTCTAATTGGGGGTGCTCAGAGCCAAACTTTGTTCTTCTACAAGAACAGCAAACACTCTTAACTACTGAGCTAGCCATTTCTTATGCACTTGTTACAGTAGACTATGTTTCCCACTCTACCTGCTTTAACAATAGTACTTACTGCACCTTACTAATAAGTGGAAATTACATTGAAAGAATTAGCCTCAAAATGAATTCATAAACATTTCCCCATCTTTTCTAATTTTTTTAGAAGTATTTTATTTTAATCATGTGTATCTGTGTGATTCTGTGTGTGGCTCTGTGCACACAGAGGCAATATCTCTATAGGTAAGGAGAGGAGTCCTATCTCCTGGAGTGGGAGTTATAGGTGGTTGTGAGCCACCCAGCATGAGTGCTAGGGGGAAAATTCATATCCCCTATGTGAGCATTACACATTTCTCCAACCTGATCTTTATTTTATCTCTCTTTTCATCCTATAGTTTTAATATTTTAAAATTTCAGTCCATAGTTTTGTTTCTAGACTTTGTATATAATCTTCCATTTCAACTCTAAAAGTTCACATTAGAAAAAGCTCTAAGATATCTCTCTCTCCCTCCCTCCCTCCCTCCCTCCCTCTCTCTCTCTCTCTCTCTCTCTCTCTCTCTCTCTCTCTCTCTGTGTGTGTGTATATGTGTGTCTTCCTTTCCCTCCCCCTCCTATGGAGCTAAGTATTAAACAGAGGACTTTATGTATATCAGGCTCTACCAGTGATGTACATCTCCAATCTCCAGTCCTTTATTTTACGAATTAACAAAATTCTACTTTCACAGTGACTTCTCAACTCAAACTCAATGTTGTAATTTTAGCTCTTGATATTTAATTTTATTGTATTTGATTTTTAATATGTTCATACACACCAATTAGTTTTGGTTTTTATGTTGATTTTTTTCATGCTAAGATTGAACCTAGGCTACCACTCATGCTCTGCGGTGTTTCATTAATGTATCATCCCATGGAGTTTTGAGGTATGTAGGATTTAGAAAATATTTGTATGTATGGATTCATCATGATATCTTCCTATGTATGCACCCTACTTTGTTCTTGCTCATTGTTCTTACCCACTACTCTCCTCTGGGTGCTCCTCTTTAATCTAGTCCCCTCTCCCCAGATAGATTTTCTGCTTTCTTAGCACTTATTTTCCATCATTGCATTTCCTACCTACCTTAAGGATGCTTCTTTGTTTCTTGTGATTCTCTTCTTAGTTTCAACACACTATGTTTGTGTTACTATGGTTCTGCCTATGACAGAAAACTTGGTATTTGTTTTTCTGGAATCTGGCTTATTTTGCTTAACATAAGGGTTTGCATTTGCATATATTTTACTTCAAACATCATAAGCTTATTTTCTTTATGTTGCATACATTTATGTGTACCACATTGTCTTTTCCATTCATTTGTGGGTATAAATCTCGACAGGTACAATCAGATATAAAAGTGCAAGTAGCTCTTTTTCGTGGCACCTCCTAGGCGGTCGGCTGTGTGAAGATGAAGCTGAATATCTCCTTCCCTGCCACCGGCTGCCAGAAACTCATTGAAGTGGACGATAAACGCAAGCTTAGTACCTTCTATGAGAAGCGCATGGTCACAGAAGTGGCTGCTGATGCTCTGGGAGAAGAGTGGAAGGGTTATGTGGTCCGATTCAGTGGTGGGAATGACAAACAAGGCTTTCCCATGAAGCAAGGCGTTTTGACCCATGGTAGAGTGCGCATGGTTTTGAGTAAAGGGCATTCTTGCTATAGACCAAGGAGAACTGGAGAGAGGAAGCGCCAGTCTGTTCGAGGATGCATAGTGGATGCCAATCTGAGTGTTCTCAACTTGGTTATTGTAAAAAAAGGAGAGAAGGATATTCCTGGACTGACAGACACTACCGTGCCTCGTCGGTTGGGACCTAAAAGAGCTAGCAGAATCCGAAAGCTTTTTAATCTCTCTAAAGAAGATGATGTCCACCAGTACGTTGTCAGAAAGCCACTAAATAAAGAAGGTAAGAAGCCCAGGACCAAAGCACCCAAGATTCAGCGTCTTGTTACTCCCCGGGTTCTGCAACACAAACGCCGGCGTATTGCTCTCAAGAAGCAACGAACAAAGAAAAACAAGGAGGAGGCTGCACAATATACTAAACTTTGGCCAAGAGAATGAAGGAAGCCAAAGAAAAGCGCCAGGAACAGATCGCTAAGAGACGTAGACTGTCCTCACTGAGAGCTTCTACTTCTAAGTCTGAGTCCAGTCAAAAATAGGTCTTGGAGGGTAGCAAATAAATGATCATACCTTGAAAAAAAAGTGCAAGTAATATTGGGGTGATGACCTAGAATCCTTTGGTATGTACCCAAAAATAATATATCTAGGTCATGTACTACTGTTTATAGTTTTGAGGAAGCTCTACACTGATTCTCATAGCTATATCACAAGTTCAAATCCTTACCAACAATGAACCAATCTTCCTCTTTCAACATATTCTATGACAGCATTTGTTATTATTTGTTTTTTTTTATGATAGGCATTTTGACTGGTATGGATATTTGTTAGTTAATAAATTCTGGGATATTAGAGAGAGCACACTGTCAAATCCTAGGCAGACAGCTCAGAAAATCCTTGATCCTTGATTACAAGGATAAACAGGTAAGAGTCAATCACACACACTTTTAATCCCAGCACAGGGAAAGCCAGGGAGTGGTGACCAACACCCTTAATCCCATAACTCCAGAGACAGAACTTCTGTTTCTGTGAGTTCAAGGCTACACACCTTTAACCCTAACTTGGATAGGATAGGGTATACAAGGGCTCATAAAAAACCCAGCAGAAACAGAAGCAACTGGCAGAAGCAGCCAGCATAAATGACCAGGATTGAGGTTGAGGAATTTGCAAGATAGCTAGGTGAGAATTGACTGTGGTGCTTCTTCTCTTTGATAGTTCAGCCTTGCCCCAATATTTGGCACAGAGTCTTCTTTTCTTACAGCCCAAATTCGTGATGGAGTGAGATATAATCTCAAAGCAATTTTGGTTTGCATTTGCCAAATTGGTAAAGGTCTTGAACACCTTTTCAAGCATTTATTGAGCACTTGTATTTCTTCTTTCAAGAATTGTCTTTTCCGTGCATTACTCACTTATTGATTGAATGGTTTGTAAGGTTTTTCTTTTTTTTTAGTGTTTAATTTTTACAATTCTTGATACATGTTAGGTTTATGCCCTGTCAGGTATGTTGATAAAGATTCCTTCCCATCCTGTAGTCTGCCTCCAATGACTGTTCCCTTGCTGCTCAGAAGCCTTTTAACTTTATTTAATCTCATTTGTCAGTTCTTGATATTACTTCCTATGCTATTGGAACTCTTTGGAAAAAGTCTTTGGCTACTCCTGCATTTATTATTTTTAAAGCATTTTTGCTCCCAGCATCTTACCTCTCTACATTTATTTTCCCTGTGAACTCTGATGATCCCTCTGAAAAGAATCATTCTACTTTTTTAGGCTTTCACTCATGCTCTGAGTTAAAGGTACAGAGCAAAAAGTTTGAAACTATGCAAAGGAGAGAGAGATAGAGTTTATAGCTTAGTGGAAAACTGCTTGTTTACCATATTGAAGCCCTGGGTTCAAACCCCAGTGCCACTAATTTAGAAAACAATGCAAAGGAGAGAGAATATGTATATTTGTATTTCTGGGCCAAGTTACCTCAGTATAATTTTTCCAAGATATGTTAATTTACCTGGAAATTTTGCAATTTCATTTTATCCTCATTTTAATAATATTGTATTGTATATATTATGTACCACATTTCCCCTATCTATATATTGTTGGATCTCTGGACTGATTATACTTCCTAGACATTGAGAATAGAGTAGCAATGACCATGGATGTGCAGGTTGTCCCTGTAGTAGGATATAAAGTCCTCTGGGACTATACCTGGCCATGGTATGACTACGTCATGTGGTAAGTCTTTTTCTGGCTTGTTTGTTTTGAGAAACCTTCAGGTTTATTTCCAAAGTGGCTGCATAAACAATGTAGAAGAGTATTTTAGATAGGGTTTCCATTACTGTAAAGAGACACCATAATTATGACAGGTCTTATAAAGAAAAACATTTACTTGGGTGGCTTATAGTTCAGAAGTTCAGTGCATTATCATCATGGTGGGACATAGTGTCATGCAGGTAAACATGATACTAAAGAGGTAGCTGGGAGTTCTATATCTTGCACAGGCAACAGGAAATAATCTGTCAAACTCAGTGTGGCTTGCGTATATATGAAACTGATATGATTTTTTCAACAAGGCCATAGCTCCTGATAGTGCCACTCCCTTTGGTACCATTTTCTTTCAAACAACCACATCCCACACCCTGGCCACCGAAAGCTTGTAACCATAATGCAAAAATGCATTCAGTCCATCATAAAAGTCCCATAGCTTATAACACTCTCAAATTATTTAAAAGTCTAAAGTTCAAAGTCTCCTTTGAGAATCATGAACTCTTTTAACTGTAATCTTCTATAAAATCAAAGTAAAAAATCAAATTGCATACTTCCAACATATGATGGCACAGGATATATATTACCATTCCAACATGCTAATTCCACTCCCTGTTAGCAGTTCCCCTTAGCAGCTCTCCACAGCTCTCCACAGCTCTGGCATCTCCAACATCTTGTGGTTTCCAAGGCAACTTAAGTTTCAACTTTATAGCTTTACACAATGGCCTCTCTAGGCCACCACTTAGGAATGTTCCTGACATATGCCTGACTTTGGCAGTTTTTTTTTTTTAGTCTCAGTGGGAAACTCCATAACCTCTTCTTCTATTCTTAAATCCAGAACCAAGTGGCCAATTTCTGCTGCCTACTAGGATTACATCATCCCCTTGTTCAGTTAAATTTTTACCAGCTTTTCATTTTCCATGGATTCCTTCACTGCCTAAGCTTGGCTGCCCTTAAACTTGTTCTGTACCTCAAACTCAGAAATCCATCAGCCTCTTTTCTCTGAGTGCTGGGATTAAAGACATACAGTACTACACCTGGCTCTAAGCTTTTCTTTAATTCCATTTCCCAAGTTGGAAATTTAGCTGGGTAGGATCTTGCCCTGAAGTGGCAAGTGGTACCTATTTCTTAATCTGTTTGTCTTCTTGAACACAGGACTTAGTTTCATTTCACTTTTTGGTACTCCTTTTTCTCCACCAAGTGTACATTTTGTATTTTTACTTGCTTTCTTGCTCCTTTTAATTATAGATCTTTATTAGAGTTACCACTAATAATCACACAACAGAGTCTATATTAGGCTGTTTTGAGATTTCCTTTGCTAACACTATTAATTGAAATGTCTTTACTTTAGCCTCAGGCAGACTCAGACTCTTTGGACCAGGACAAAAATTAGCCACTTCACCAAAAATATCATAGAAAAGATCTCCAAGTAATATATTAAAATTCTTCTCCTCTGAAACCTCTTGAGCCAGATCCTACAGTAGTTCAAATCATTCTCAGCAGCCCTCTCTTCCATGTTCTTACTAGCATGCCCCTTTAAGCAATACTCAAAGCATTCCACTACTTTTCTAACCCAAAGTACCAAATTCTTCCGAACAAAAACAGGGTCAGGCCTATTATAGAGATATCCTAGTTCCTGGTCTCAAACTTCTGTCTTAATTAGTGTTTTGATTGCTGTGAAGATACAGCATGACCACAGCAACTCTTATAAAGAAAAACATTTGATCAGTGGGCTTGCTTGCAGCCCATTATCATCTTGATGAAACATGACAATGTACAGGCAGACAAGGTGCTGGAGAGGTAGCTGAGAGTTCTCCATCTTGTGCAGGTAACAGGAAGTGGTTTATTCCTTTTGAGTATGGCTTGAGCATATATGAAACCACAAAGCCCACCTAAACAATAGCACCCATCCTTCAAGAAGGCTACACCTACTCCAACAAAGCCACACCCGCCATTGGCCCCTGAGATTATGGGGGCCAATTATATTCCAACTACCACAAATACTTTCCCTTTTACCACATCCAAACCAGCATTTGCTGTCAGTTGTATTTTTGTTGATACCATCCCAAGTAGAGTGAAATATAATCATAAAGAACTTTTAATCTTCATTTTCCTGATGACTAAGAATGTTGAGAACTTACTGAGAATCTTTGCCAGCCATTTGTATTTTCTTTTCAGTTCAGCAATGTATTTCTTAATTGACTTATCTCCTTAGTGTCTAGTTTTTTAAGTTCTTTGTTTCACCTAAGCCATATATATATATTTTAATCAGAAGAACATCTGACATAGATTTTTCCTCCATTATGTAGGCTGAATCTTCACTCACTTAGCTGTTTCCTTACCTTGCAGAAGGAGCTTCTTCATAAGAGCCCTTTTGTCAATTGCTGGTCTTATTTCCTTTGCTTTCAGAGTCATGTTTATGAAGCTCTTATCTGTGCCTTTAAGTTGAAGTGTTTTTTTCTCCAATGTATTTTTTTGATATTTTTTGTCAAAAATAATTTAACTGTACTGTGTAGACTTAATCCTATTCCAATGATTTAAGTGTCTATTATTAGGCCAGTATCATATTGTTTTTATTATGACTGTAGCATAATAAGATCAGGTATGATGATACCTCCTACAATATTATTTTTTCTCAATGTTCCTTTGGTCATCAGTATTTTATCTAGAAGAGCAAGGCTGTTTTCTGATGGGTCTGCCTTTATAGGTAATTTGACTCTTTTCCTTTGCAGCTCTTAGAATTTTTTCTTTGTTCTGTAGGATTAGTGAGTTGATTATTATATGGCAAGCAGACATTTTTTTTTGTCTAGTCTATTTGGTGTTTTGTAGGCTTAGGTATTTTCTTCTTTAGGTTGGGAAAGTCTTTTTCTATGATTTTGTTAAATATATTTTCTGTGCCTTTGAGCTGGTGTTCTTCTCCTTCTTTGATTTCTTTTTTATTTTATTTTTTATTTTTATTATTATTATTATGAACAAAGAAGTCACACTTTCTATCCTTGTATATCCTTATTCAAGGTCCTTTCCCCCTCCCACCACATCAGGTCATTCTTTCTTCTCCACAACTCCCCATCCTTTCCCTGGGCAGGCAGCAGGCAGTCCCATGGTCCCAATGACCCAATATTTCTTAGTTCAGTCTCTACTCATGGCGGATCCAGTTTTCTACCCCCTCCCTCAAGAGTGAGTCAGGTGTTCCTCTAAGGGAGTGGAATTCAAAGAGTCAGTCCAAGGTGTTTCTGATCCCAAGCTGTTCAGTACTTGTGGTTTGCAGCTTGGGCATGCTTTGCTGTCTTCTTGTTTGTTTGTTTAGAGTCCACTAATGAGTGAGTACATCCCCTGCTTATCTTTCTGAGTTTATGATACCTCGCTCAGGAGGATATTCTCCAAATCAATCCATTTGCCTGCAAATTTTAGAATTTCATTTTTTCTTACTGCTGAGTAGTACTCCATTGTGTAGATGTACCACAGTTTGTTAATCCATTCTTCAGTTGAGGGACATCTAGGTTGTTTCCAGGTTCTTGCTATTACAAATAACGTTGCTATGAACATAGTTGAGCTAATGCATTTGGAGTGTGACTGTGCATTATTAGGGTACACATGCAGTAGTCAAATAGGCCTGTTACTTTTTTGGTTATAGTTACTCTAAGGTATTTAATATTATTTCCAGCTATTATGAAGGGTAATGTTTCCCTTATTTCTTTTTCAGCTCTTCTGTCTTTAGTGTATAGAAGGGCTACTGATTCCTTTCAGTTAATCTTGTATCCTGCTACATTGCTGAAGGTGTTTATCAGCCATAGCAGTTCCTTGGAAGAATTTTGTGGGTCACTTATGTATACAATCATATCATCTGCAAATAGAGATAGTTTCACTTCTTCTTTTTCCAATTTGTATCCCTTTAATCTCTTTTGGTTCCCTTATTGCTTGAGCTAAAACTTCTAGAACTACATTGAATAGATAAGGGGAGAGAGGATATCATTGGCTAGTTCCTGATTTTAGTGGGATTGCTTTGAGTTTTTCTCCATTAAGTTTGATACTGGCTGTCGGTTTCTTGTAAATCACCTTTATTATATTTAGATATTCTCCCTATATTCCTGATCTCTCCAGGGCTTTAATCATAAAGGAGTGTTGGATTTTGCCAAAGGCTTTTTCAGCATCTAAGGATTGATCATGTGGTTTTGTTCCTTTAGTTTGTTTATATGGTGGATAACGTTTACGGTTTTTTGTATGTTAAACCAGCCCTGCATTTCTGGGATGAAGCCTACTTTGTTGTGGTGGATGATATTTTTTATGCATTGTTGTATAAGGTTTTCTAAAATTTTGTTAAACATTTTAGCATCAATACTCATGAGGGAAATTGGTCTGTAATCCTCCTTCTTTGTTGTGTCTTTGAGTGGCTTGGGTATTAGGGTAATTGTGGCCTCATAAAAGGAATTTGGCAATATTCCTTCAGTTTCTACTGTGTGAAATAGTTTGAGGAGTAACGGTAGTAACTCTTCTTTGAATGTCTGGTAGAATTCGGCACTGAAACCTTCTGGACCAGGGCTTTTATTTTTGGGGAGGTTTTTAATGACAGCTTCAATTTCCTTAAGGGTTATAGGCCTGTTTAGGTAATTAATCTGGTCTTCATTTAATTTTGGTAGATGGTACCTGTCCAGAAAGCTGTCCATTTCTTCTAGGTTTTCTATTTTTGTGGAATATAGATTTTCAAAGTATGGTCTGATAATTCTCTGGATTTCCTGGAGGTCTGTTGTTATGTCCCCCTTTTCATTTCTGATTTTGTTGATTTGGACACTCTCTCTCTGTTTTTTGATTAGTTTGGCTAAGGGCTTATCTATCTTGTTAACTTTCTCAAAGAACCAACTCTTAGATTCATTAATTCTTTGCATTGTTCTTTTTGATTCAATTGTTTGATTTCAGCTCTAAGTTTGATTATTTTCTGCCATCTACTCCTTCTAGGTGAGTTTGCTTCTAATTGTTCTAAGGCTTTCAGCTGAGCTGTTAGGTCTCTAGTGTGGGATTTCTCAAGGTTTTTCATATAGGCATCTAGCGTTATGAATTTTCCTCTTAAGACTGCTTTCATTGTGTCCCACAAGTTTGGGTACATTGTGGATTCATTTTCATTTAATTCTAGGAAGACTTTGATTTTTTTCTTAACCTCTTCCTTGACCCAGAGATGGTTCAGCTGAGTGATGTTTAGTTTCCATGAGTTGGTAGGCTTTCTTTGATTTTTGATATTGTTGAACTCTAACTTTAGGCTCTGGTGGTCTGATATGATACAAGGGATTATTTCCACTCTTTTGTATCTATTGATATTTGCTTTATGACCAATTATGTGGTCAATTTTAGAGAAAGTTCCATAAGGAACTGAGAAATATGTATATTCCTTTGCATTTGGGTCGAAGCTTCTGTAGATATCTATTAAATCCATTTGCTTCATAACTTCTTTTAGACTCCTTATTTCTCTGTTGAGTCTCTGTCTGGTTGACCTATCCAGGGTTGAAAGTGGGGTATTGAAGTCTCCCACTATTAGGGTATAAGAATTGATGTGGGATTTGAGCTTTAGCAGTGTTTCTTTTACATAAGTAGGTGCCCTTATATTAGGGGCATAAATAATAAGGATTGAAATCTCCTCTTGACCAATTTTTCCTGTGATGAACAAGTAATGACCATCTTGGTCCCTTTTAATTGCTTTTATCTTAAAGTCTACTTTGTTAGATATTAGGATGGCAACCCCCGCTTGTTTCTTAGGACCATTTGACTGGAAAATCTTTTCCCAACCCTTTACTCTAAGCCTGTGTCTGTGTTTGCAGTTGAGGTGTGTTTCTTGTAGACAACAGAAGGATTTCTTCTGTTGTTGTATCTATCTTGTTAGTGTGTGATGTTTTATAGGAGAGTTGAGTCCATTGATATTAAGGGATATTAGTGGCCATTGATTGATATTTCCTGCCATTTTTTGGTGGTAACTTGCTTGTATTTCCTTTCTCTGGAGTATTCTTCTGTGGAATTATTGATTGTGGTTTCATGGGTGTACATTGGGTCCTTAGTTTGGAGTTTTCCCTCTAATATTCTCTGCAGTGCTGGATTGGTAGATAGATATTGTTGCAGTGTGACTTTGTCATGAAATATCTTGTTTACTCATCTATGGTGATTGATAATTTTGCAGGCTATAGTATTCTAGTTTGGTAGCCATGCTCTTTTAGCATCTGTATAACTTCTGACCAAGACCTTCTAGCTTTCATCATTTCCATTGAATAGTCAGGTGTTATTCTGATGGGTCTGCCTTTATATGTAAGTTGGCCCTTTTCTTTTGAAGCTCTTAATATTTTTTCTTTGTTCTGTATGTTTTGTGGCTTGATTATAATGTGGCATGCTGACTTTTTTGGGGGAGTCATATCTATTTGGTGTCCTGTAAGCTTCTTGTATCTTTATAGGCATTTCCTTGTTCAGGTTAGGGAAGTTTTCTTCTATGATTTTATTGAAAACATTATCTGTGCCTTTTAGCTGGTATTCTTCTCCTTCTTCTATTTCTATTATTCTCAAGTTAGGTCTTTTCATGGTGTAGGCAGCCAAACATGGCAGTGCCCTACGTGCCTCTGTTCGGCCAGCGACCAGAAATTCTGCAGCCACTGTTCTAATTGAACTCAAGAACCTTCCAGAATTTTCAGGAGGGAAGGTGACCCTCCACTACATAGCAACACAGGAATGCATTCTGGCCCAGTGACCTCTGACCCTGCCTCCTCCTTCTTCGATTTCAATTACTCTCAGGTTTGGGTGTTTCATGATTTCCCAGTTTTCCTGGACATTTTGTACTATGACTTTTTGGTTTTAGTGTTTTCTTTAATTGATGTGTCTATTTCCACCATTGAGTCTTCCACTCTAGAGATTCTCTCTTCCACCTCTTGGATTCTGTTGGTTACGATTATATTTGTGTTTCCAGTTCTTTTCTTCAGGTTTTCTATTTCCAACTTTGCCTTGGTTTGTGCCTTCTTCCTTGCTCTATTTTTGTTTTTAATTCTTGGAATTTTTTTCGCCTGTTTGTTTTCTTTTTCTTGGTTTTCTTTCCTTTTTTTTTCAGGGATTTGTTCATCTCTTTCAATTTTTTGTTTGCATTTTCCCCTATTTCTTTTTTTTTTCCTTCTTTATTTTGTATTTATCAAAAAAAAAACACAGTAAAAAGAATTTAAAATGTGGAAGAGTTAACAATAACTATACAGAGAATAAGAATGATAAGCATGGCTTATCAAGGGTGGAAATACAAATAAGATTGCTACACATACATTTTTTTGTGTTCATCTTTCCCTCTGATTTTTTTTTCCATCCCTATATATCCTTATTCAAGGTCTCTTCCCCCTCCCAACACATCTGGTCATTTTTCTTCTCTGAAACTCCCCATCCCCTCCCTGGGCAGGGAGCAGACAGTCCTATGGTCCCACTGACCCAATAATGCTTAGATCAGTCTCCACTTCTGGCCAAATCCAGTTCTTCCCCCCCCCCTCAAGAGTGAGTCAGGTGCTCCTATAGTTGGACTGGAGTTTGAAGGGTCAGTCCAGGGTGTTTCTGATCCCAAGCTGTTCGTTCCGTGGTTGTGGTTTGCCGCTTGGGCATGTTTGACTTTTTTTCTTGTTTGTTTGTTTAGAGACCACTAGTGAGTGAGTATATCCCCTGCTTATCTCTCTGAGTTTGTGAGACTTCGCTCAGGAGGATATTCTCCAAATCCATCCATTTGCCTGCGAATTTTAGGATATCATTTTTCCTTACTGCTGCATAGTATTCCATTGTGTAGATGTACCACAGTTTGTTAATCCATTCTTCAGTTGAGGGACATCTAGGTTGTTTCCAGGTTCTTGCTATTACAAATAATGCTGCTATGAACATAGTTGAGCTAATACCTTTGGAGTGTGAATGTGCCTCTTTAGGGTATATACCCAGA
>PVIH01014684.1:0-52677 GCA_004025045.1 Sigmodon hispidus
TAGCCATACTACCTTGAAAAGAAAGATACCTAACTGAGAAAGCTGGAAGGTACTCAAAGATACTCACTTTAAGGTGATTACAAAATCGAATGTCCAAACATTTTAGCTGCTGACAAATTAGACACTGTTCTGCATGTTTGCTGCCCCTTCGTCCATGTTGGGCTGACCTTTTGGTGACACAGCTATCATTCAGCACTTTTTTCCTACCTCTAACCCTTCATCCACATTCCTGTCAAGATAAAATCATTAGTTCACCCTAGTGGAATTTGGATGTTTTTCTCCTGTAGCCTGTCATCATTTTCCATTTATGGGTGAATAAACATGGTTTCATTTCTCCTAAGGATTAATATCATACTTCAATATATAAAGTAGCTTACATTTATTAAAGGTTTTAGTACTTCCTTTGTTGAAGTGAGGGTTACAAACACAGAAGAATAATATTCTTATACGTTTCTAGTACACAAACGTGAATATAGTGAAAATGTGAGCATAAAATATGTTCCTCTATTGTCCTTCACCTTATTTTTTTTATGATACAAGGGCTCAAATCTATCTTGGCTTTTCATGTTTCCAATAGGTTGGTTATCAATTCCAAAGTAATGACATTCCTAATTTCTTGTTTTCAAACTGTATTAAGGTTCATTTATGTTGCAAGAAGTCATCAACAACATTGCTCAACTATTTACCTCATCAGTTTCTATACTGACTAACCAAACATGGTGTAGCAACTATTGTAATAGTGACATGGACGTTATGGGTGTAACTTTATGATGGAATTTAAAGTCCACTTTATAATACTTAGCAACTCATTACTAGTTTCAATAACTTAGCAAAAATTCTCTTTATGGATATGTCATAAGTCTTAAGGAAAAAAATCACAATATATATATTTTTTACTTATACAATACCTGATTTTCTTCTTAAAGTTTTTCTTCTAACACATAAAATGTCTTTCTGTACACTGTGAATATGTGTTACTATCTCTGGTAAATAGGAAGATGGTATGGCCTATGGCAAGACAGGAGACAGCCAGGTAGGTGATTCTAGGGACACAGAGAAAGAAGAAAGATGGGGTCAGCACACAGGAACATCTCTCAACAATATTCTAAAAAAGGAAGCAACTTTATGCACTATATGGTAATTCATACAGATACTAACAATAGGTAAACATGAAGAGTATAAAAGGTTGTGAATTTCTCAGCTCCCAATGGGACATTGTTATCAAAATATCTTTCAACAAGGCTGAGGGACCACCACATATCTCAATGTACTGAAGTGTCAAATACTCTATGACAACCTCTAATCACACATCCATTGTATTTTCTGCTGAAATAATTCTTGATAAATCACAATTTAAAACCTTCTAATTTTTACCTTTTGTGTCTATGAATGGCTATAATGTATGTCTTCTTATAAAAAATAACTTCTCATACATATCAAATTCACAGTGACAGTTTCTCATTTTTTAAATATTTTATAAATAATTACACAATGCTGTCACATGTTTATACATTCATAGCTGTTCAAAACCCTGTTTCACTTGAAGTAGCATTCTAAGGACTGGATATGAAGTCCATACACATGGAAAACATCATACCTAATGATTCATCTAGATTATATTGTGGTCTACTTGAGTTTACATATTGAGCAAAAATTCTGGTATATTCACACATAAGCATCACTTAAATAACAATTATGGCTCACAGCTCAAGAAATGTGGTACCCTGCTGGAGCTCACAGTACAATTTGCAACGAGCTGAACTTATTAGAAATTCACCCTTCCAGGCTTTTGCTTCTTTTGGGAACCTCTTCTAACCTCCATGTTTCTTTTTAACCATCACTTCAGCTCATGTGTGCATCTTCCAGGTAAAGCATATACTTTGTTTCTTCCAGGCATTGCAGTGAATCTGATAGTCATTAGGCAGCTTACAGTGTGGGAGAGTGTTTCTTGGGAATTCTTACAGTGTATAAATGTTTAGAAAGAGGTCCCTAATTAATCTGGCCAGGTTCATGACCTGAAGCTGGTTAATTGTTATTTCCTGAGCATAGTGAGATTTCCTATAGGATGGAATGTTTCCTTCACTTAGAACACATGTTTCACCTCCTCCCACCTTAACATGTGACATCTTATGGAGCTTCTCTCCCAAATGAGAAGTTTAATTTCAGAGGAAACTGTTGCAACAAAGGGTTCACTGTCTAAATTCCATAACACATAATGAATCTTAGATGACCCTACATCATTTTGACATTATACTTGAGTGAATAAAGATAGAACATCAGACAAAATTAAAGAACACCCAACAGCAAACCAAAATCCCTGAACAGCTTGGTACCAGACGTAACTTAAGAGAGACATGCTGAGATTCCCTTAGAAAGAGAAAATTGAGAAGATCTTTTTAGTTAATTGAAAGCATAAGGGGTTGCAACCAAAGAGGTAGGAACAAATCATGAGAGTGAGATTTATTGAGAGGAAGACTATAGAGGGAGTAATTAAAGAGATAGAAATCTTAATGTAGGAAGCCAATGTGGGGTTTGAAAAGGCTGAGTGCTAGGGATACATCCAAGAACTTCGAGGATGTCCCTGACTAGGTCTCCAACCAATAGTGAAGGTGGTGGCTAGACAGGACTTCTCCTATATTCAAATGAATAGCGACACTAAGTGTCATCACATAACTTACATCCAACAATGAACAGAGATTCAGGCAGGGATACATCACTGAGCACAGGGCTGGTTTCCTGCACCAGCTGATAGTGGGTGAGGAAAGTCTATATGAGCAAGGGGATAGGCATTAGGAGGAAAATTCTGACAGTGATGGCTGGTTGGAGCTCTGGAGAGCTCTCTGAATCAAGAATAGCCACTGGAGAACCATCTGGAAAAGGAACTAGGCCCTCCAAGGATATGCAACTGTTCACTGACTTGGCTGTATGTGGAACCTCAAGTGTAGAGATCAGACTGTTTATGTGCGTGCACTGGCACCTAGGTGTCTATCCCTTCCGGTGGAACACCTAATGAAACATTGATATTAGCATGAGGAAATTGGACTTGCCTGTAATGGATCCTGAGCTGATCTATCATGGGATTTCTTGTCCTTTCTGGGGAGGGAATGGGGGATGGGAAGGAAGGAGGCTGAAGGCTGACAAGGAAGAGTTGGGAAGAGGAAAGGAGTTGGAGCAAGGGAATACATGGATAAAAAAAAAAGACTTTATTTTATAAATAAATAAAAACAAAGATGAAGACTTCAAACAAATCCATGGTTATCAACTCCACTGAAAACTCAACTCCAAATGGATCAAACACATCAGCATAAACCAGATAGACTGACAAGAGAAGAGAAAATAGGGAATAGCCTTGAATGCATTGGCATAAGAAACAACTTTATGATCAAAATGCCATTAGCACAGGCATTAAAGTCAACAGTTAATTAATGAGACCTCATGAAACTGAGAACTTTCTGCACTGCAAAGCATAGCTTCATTTAGACAAAACACAAGTCTACAGAATTTAAAAAGATTTTTAACCAATTACTCATCCACTTGAAGGTTAATACCAAAAATAGATAGAAAAGTCAAAAACTAGATATCAATAAAAACAACCCAATCAAAAAAACAAGAGAGAGAATGTATCAAAATCAAAAGAGTCCCCACTTCTTTTGACCTCTTCATCCAGTCTCTGCCTGACATCATACACCTGGGAAAGCTTACCAGCAGCTGACATGCCCTATATTGCAACCACAAGGCTAATTGACTTAATTTATAGAGAAGTACATAATTTTCTACTGCCATACTTACCTTCAGACATCCTAAATATTATAAAATATACATGGAAAAATATGCATCTTATCAAAGTGGAACTATGGATGGGATTACCTGGCATTTTCCAGGGGATAAATGCTGTGATAGTAAGGTTGTTGCTACTTTCTATTATTTTGTGGGCTGTAGAAAACTGTCCTACCCTAGATATTTTAGTTCATTTCTAAATAAGAAGATTATAGAAATTTCTTTTTTACGAGTGTCCGCTATACAGCCTAACTGTTGCATAGCTGATAGATATATAAAAATTTGTCAGTAAAAAAAAGCAACAACAACAGTTACTTAGGTAACTGTGGAGCATACTATCTGTGCTCAGAATATATTTGTCCACTTGAGAACACACACAGAATGATAGACACTGTAGCAGGAGTTTTAGATTATTGAGTATGAAAGCACAGAAGATGCCAGAGAGGAAAAGAAAAGGTTCATGAAGGGAGTCAATGGAAGGGCTATGGTAAAAGATTCATGCTGAGACTTAGCAGACTATAGGATTCAAGGTCATCTCTGCATCTCTGCAGCTCTGTACTCTTTAGCCTTTGACGTAAGCACACTGAAGGTGAATGATATACATCAGCATATGGTTCACAAAATAGACTGAGAGATAACCTTGAGAGTGAACTGTAAGTGGGAATTGTATTTCTGGGAGAAATGGTAACACAGTTCAGTTGAAATTGCTGGATCATTGTTGGGCATTGTGAGCTGAAGTTCTGGACAATAAGCGGTCTGTTTCTACCAAACCATCTATTTTTCAGAACCTGTAAGGGGCCATGAGTTTACTAAATACCTTAATGATCTATGTACAACAGGTCAACTGTTTTTACTTATTCAGGGCCATGACAGATAAAGTAAGGGTCTCAGGCAAACTGAATACTAAGTATAGGCAACTAAATGGAACACAATCTCTCACCCAGGATAATTTCATCAAATTTAACTCTCAATGCTATCCTCTTCATGGCTTGGTATTTGCAAAACCATTAGAAAAAGGAAGCAAAATATAAATTGATGAGTAGAAGAAAACTATTATATTTGAAAAGCTTAATTATGCTTCTGTAAGTAAATGAGCACCATGACTGAGCTTCTTTGTAAATGGGGAGATCCTAAGAGTCGGTATGTAACTGAGAAGACTGATAACTGAGTTGATGGGTTCCATGATATAAAATTACCAAATTCAAAAAAAATATCATAAATTAAAAAAAAAAACAATTCTTAATGGTAGTTTATCACTTTCTGGTCCTTGATACTGCCAAGCATTTCTCAACCTAACATTACGCTGCCTAAAACACTTGGGATTTTAAGTTACCTGAATGCATAAAGAATGTCTTTTAAACATTTGTGTTTCTGTCTATTTAATTCTGAGAAAATAACTACTCTGTGACAAGAAAGACTTTTGAGTTTGAAAGATGCATCAATAAATTTGTGTTTTTAAAAAATGTTGAGAATAATTAACTGCTGGTAGGTCATGTTGACTGAAAACTCAAAGATAACTGATGGAGGGCATTTTTCATGGCCTGAAAAACATATGGAACTTTACAGATGACATGACAGAATAAAAAATTTTGATCCAGAGGAAAATTACATAGAAATAACTATGTAACTATCACCCTAACCCTAACCCTAACCCTAACACTCAGTCATTAAATAATTGAGATGACATTTGTGATTTTCTATATAATTTGAACCCTGGACACTGTTGCATAAAGCAAAATAATACATATGGAGTCAGAACAAATGAAAGAGTAAGGATTATTTCAATACTTCTTTAGTGGATATAATTTTGGAACTTGGACCAAGTTGCTTCCTTCTGAGCATGGACATAAATGTTCATGGTCAGATTGGGTTTGCATATATAGGAGGTGATGAGCGGAGAGAAGGCAGCACTAGGTGCAGCAGCTTTCTTGTGTTGGAATGCACACTGCACTGGGTAGCAGAGATGCAGTTGTCATTGATTCAACTGTCCTTCTGCTAAGTAGGAATTCATCCCAGTTCCCCTACTTTGTTAGTGTGTTATCATCATAGAGATGTGTTTGGATACAATGTATTTTTTGAGTTATTGGTGTTGTAATATTTGGGGAACTGAACTGATGCATTTTATGATTCATATGAAATCAAGTCAACAGTATGCTCAGAATTACTTCTCTGAAACTAGTTGCTGAATTAACGTGGTGATCAAATTTAACCAAGGGAAGTCTTTCTTTTGTGAAGACATGTGCCAAGCAATGTCCAGAGACATTATATGTTGTTTTAATTTAGTTTATTTTAATTTTGTTTATGACATAAAGGTAACAGGTTTCTAATGAGCACCTGTTTCTAACCATCTTCCATTGCACAGAACACTGTCTAAAACAAAGAAATAGTATAAGAAATATGACGAAATAGCTAAAACTGAGAAGTTGAACTCTTTTGTGGACATAGATCTCAATGATATAATTGTGTCAGTCACTGAAGGAAGAAGCAAATGATAGAATTCCAAGACTGGAATGCATTTCTGCTCAAATAAGTACATCTAAGGAAGTCTTAGATTTTGTAAATTTATTTAAACAAGGAGAATAGTTTTGTGACTTTACCAATTTGTTACATGTAAATTAATGGTGAATGGAAAAGCATGTTAGTTTTAAAATGTCATCATAATTTTTAAGTGATATGTCTGCTCTCCATCTGAGTTGTAACAGGAGCTTTCCAGTTGAACCACTGAGGTTTATAATTTCAAGAGAAGCTCTGATAATAGGAACACTTTTTTCTATGGAGTCAACATGTATCTTCATCTTGAAGGTTTTCAAAATAGTCTCTCAAGGTTCTTTGAGGAGACTCTTTGTTAGCATGGCATTTTTGTCTTCTTTCCTCTGTGTCTGTCTGTCACCTCTCCTCAGCTCTTCCTCTTCCCAGAGTTTTCTTAGTCTGGTAGCCATAACCACATATTCTGTCTGCTTTCTGGACCATCAGTGTTTTATTAAACCGGTCTTTACAATGACAAATATTACAGTGTACAAAAGCATAATCTAAACATTAAGAAAAAGTTTGCCTGGAGAGGAATCCTGAGAGCAGAGAACAGGACTACTTAAGAGCTAAGCAAAGCCCTGGGAGTGATTCACACAGGATGGTGACATGGTCTCTGTGTCAGTACCTTAAGACCATCAGCTGATATACAGTTCTGATTAAGAATATCTTTTTAGAAATATTTATTTTTATTACAAAGTTTTTGGCTGCTTCAATAAAATAGCTATAATTTATGGTACTTCTATAAATCTGCTTATTAATAAAAACCTGTTAAAATTTCTCAGTACTTCTGGAAAAGTGTAATCAAATACAATCATTAAGGGATGTACTCACTCATTAATGTACTTCAAAACATTTTTCATTTATTGAAAGATGATGAGAGTGACTGCAAGGGCTGGGAGGGGAAGCGAGCTTGAATAAGGATATACACAGATAAAAATATGACTTTATTCATAATAAAAATAAAAACTAAAATAAGACATGTAAGAGGAGAAGGAGTTAGAAAAAAAGCATTGGCATGCAGATAGGAAGGCTAATGGGAGATGGAGGTGATCATAACATAGTGTATACATGTGAAGTTTTTCTAAAAATAGAACAAAGAAATGTTGATAAAAAAGAAAGAAGAGTGAATAAAGTAATTTAAAACACACACACACAAACACAAACACACACAAAGTAGCATAACAGCATTGCTGTACTAACTGCAGACTTATTTCAAAGTGGACATAGACACTTCTAGAATCTGTCATGTAAATGGTGAAAACATTCACCAGATTGAACTCTGAAGATATAAAGAATTTATTTAGTGCTACCACAGTTAATCCTTACTGTGATTACTTGAAAATTTAAAATATATAATCAACCATGCTTTATACAACTTTAAGAAGTAAGGAATAACTTACATTTTTAGGAGGACATGGATATTCATCAGGAATTCATTCTGTACACATTACTCATTGCTCAGCTTCCAATTCCCCACTTTTAAGTGTGTAACTTCTAGCATAACTCTTTAAATAGTGTTAAATGAGAAGTAGTATAGGACACATATGGGGGCAGATAACAAAACATATTAGTGTCTAGATTTTTCAGCTGAATAACTAATTTCTCATTGCTATTACAATATGGGCAGCATATGACTGTGGTGATATATTTTATATTTAATAAAATCAGTCTGGAATATCAGAAAAAACATCCATCCAGAATCAAGCCAAGAGGATCAGACCTTTAAACCCATAACTGCAGATAAATATCTTTCTGTGTTTTTGTGAGTCCCAGGCCTAACTACCATACAGTAGTAGTTCACACCTTTAATCCTAACTCTAGAATATGGTGGAGAATGACACACAAAAGCATAAAATATACCACTGCAAATAACCTGTACAAACATTTGTTTCTGTTTGTCTTTATTTTTTTCAAGAAAAGAAATTAGGTTTAATAGAATGTGAAATTTACATTAGTATGCTTTAAATGCTCAGCTGTTTTGTAACCAAAAAAAGTATCTGCTTTGATAATACAATATGAAAAAGATCGCTGAAACACCTTGGACTGGCCCCTTGGAGCCCATTCCCCCCAGAGGAACACCTGACTCAGTCTTGATATTGGGGTCAGGTAAGCAGATCTGCCTGGAGTGGATACTGAACTAAGTCACCTTGGGGTTTTAGGACCTCCTGCACTTGCTGGGGATGAGATAAAGTGATGGGGAGAAGAGCAAGGGACTAGGGGGGATGGGGAAGGGAGTTTGAACAAGAGGATACATGGATAAAGAATATGACTTTATTCATAATAAAAAAGAAAAATCACATATGTACATTAGTACATTCCTTCATTAAAGTTTTTCAAACTCTATCTCAATGTATCTGTACAACTGATACAATTGATCTTTAAAACAGAAGTCAAAATTGACAAGTAAAGATGATTCACTGCACCGCACTTTGTGTTTTGAGCATCCCTTTACCTTTAGAGCACATCATTGAAGTGCTGTTTGCTATAGGCTGGAACTGAAGTTCTCAATCTTCATCACTTTGCTTCAATTTGCAGAAATCACTGACTCTGTCCCCGGTGGCCTGTTTTAGTGTGTCTGTTTGAATTCTGGATTCCCATTCCAGGTTTGAGCCTGGAATTAAGCACAGAACAGGATTTTAAGAATATTATTTGAAGTAGTAGGATTTTTATTCTGATTTAGCTGTGAATCTGGAACCATGTTAGATGAAAGGGGCTGTCCAGTTGGAAGATGGAAAACTGATGACTTTCATTTGATTGACCTTTGTTCTTCTTCTTTTGTTTCTGCAAAAAGCGATCTGCTAATTTTTACTATTTTCTTTATGTTGTGTTCTTAATGCTTTGATCTGCTGTCCATACTAAAAATTCTGGTAATCTATCATTTTCACAAGGTATGTATTATTTTTCCTGTAGTTATGAAGTGGGTCTTCTTGTCAAAGATACTCCTTCTGAAGCTTGGGCAGCTGTTCTTTAAATGAAGTGTGTCTGCCATCTGATACAATATGTTGTTCTTTAGCTTAACCTTGTCATCTTCGAATCTCTTCGTAGGCACTCTGTGGCCTGCAGCTGACTTCTATGGCGGCCTTAGTTTGGTTTCTTGTGGTCCATCAGTTTCTTAAGTGTGTCCACCAGATCAAGAGATCTGAATTTTGCATCTATAGGAGCCTACTGGCTACCTCAGTGGGCTGGTCTTGACCTTGATACTCGGCCTCCTCCTCCTGAAATGGAACTTGGCTAGAGGATATGCTCCAGTAGTTGAAGGCAAGCACAACAATGACCATCAGCAGTACCACCAGTATCACCACCAGCTGCAGGTTGGCTTCAAAGCCACCATGGGTCTGGTGGCTCTCCCACCACCAACACCTGCAGGCAGTGCCAATCTTCTCTCTAAGGGACCTCAGAACCATATCTCCCAGACACGAGCCTATCAGAATGCTGCTTTGAGAAAAGGTACTAAGCCATTGGCAAAAAGAGGTAAGAATAATTGGTTACTTTAAGAGCAAGAGTTAGCAAGTAATAAACCCGAACAATAGGTGAAACAGCTTGTAATTAATACAAGATTTTGTGTGATTATTCTGGAGTTCTGGTCTAGACCACTGAGCTCAGCAGAGCCAGAAACTTAATATAGCTGTTCTTCAAACTACTTGCTAATACTACCTCAATGTACTGTGAGTTTAAGGATTCTCTCCTCATTCATCTGGAGTTTACATTGCTTGATCTTGTGGAGCTTTTATACATGTAGGCAAAACTGCTGTAAACTCATATTTTAATGACCCCATCACTCCAGCAAGTTAGAATAAAAATGAATTAGGAAAAATCTTTAGAATTCACCAAGATATGATAGAAAATGAAACAGGTTCTGTGAATATGTGTGGTGAAATGTTCTTTGTATGCAGTACATAAATAAATACAAAAAGCAGTAAATAAAGCACTGTTTTGGCCTATGAACAGCACCATAGAAGTGGGTGGAGAATCAGCACAGGCAGGCAGGTAGAAGGGTGGAGTTAAGCCAGGTTCCATCTGAATCTCAAAGAAGACAGACATGTAGAGGTACTGGCTCAACCACGGGCTGAGCCACATGGTGGGAAATAAATGGAAAAGGGTTGAATTAAGATGAAAGAGCTAGCTAGTAATGTGCTTCAGACATGGGCCAAACAGTGTAAAGGATATAAGCGTGTGATTTATTTCTTTGAGGACAAAATCGCCGCGGACCAGGTTCTATCCACCCCTGTGTGCGCCAGGTCACAAACCTCAGGGACCCAAAACGGGCCGGGAAACATACCACAACAGATGGAGCCTAACATGGGGCCAAACACCATCATAAAGCCTAAAAAAGTTTAAAAAGCTTAAAGAGCATTCTAAATCACTAAAACAGAGCCAAAAGCAGTTTTCTAAATTATGTATCTAAATTGATTTATGATACAGAGACAGCGTGGTGTTCAGGCAAAAATTTAAAAGTGGTGCCTCTGCGACACACAGCTTAAACTCATATGTTTCTCGAAAGGCTTGATATAAGTGTGATTGATTTAAGGTTTTTGCTTATACTAAACAACAACAACAACAACAACAAAAACAGTTTAAAGAGTTTTTTCTCGTAGCAGCATTTCCTGAGTCCACTCTGTTTACCAGGCAGCAGCAGATAAGCGTGGGCTCCTCCCATATTAAAACACAGCCAAAAGGGGCAGAGTCAACAATTAAAGTGATACAACCTTTTAAAAACTCTTTGAGTTAAAAAATGATTAAAAATTCTCATAAGACAGTTTTAGACTCTCAAAACCTCTAAACGAGTAACAATGTTTATAAAATACACATAGGCTTCAGAGAGAGAGAGAAAAAAAGGGTAAAAAAAACCCTTTAAAAATAAAAATAAAGATTTTTTAAAAAGCCACATAAAGATGACAAATAAACAGAGAGTCTAGATTATGTTTGTTTGGTTTTCTTTTAATTTTTTGACTTTTAATGAACTGACTACAAAAAGATAGTTGATTGCTGGGGCTTCTAAATACATATACTTTAAAAATATTTTGACTTTAAAATCTGTTTATAAGAATATGTTACTTGGGAAAAGAGTTTCTGCTTTTGTCTCCACAAAAGATCAAAACCTATAGATTGGTTCTAGGCAAATGTGGTTCCATTTGCCAAGGCCACCTAAATGAACATTCTCAGCTTCCAAAAAGCCAGGTGAGATGATCCAGCTTCAAAACTCCGTGAAATCAACATTCTTTGACAACATAAAGCAATAAAAAAAAAAACTTCGTCCAATTTCCCCAATATATTACTTATTAATGTTTATTATCATTATAAATGGTTAATGGTCATAGTCAATCTTTAAAAAAAGGAGGGAGTTGGATATGATATAGGAATAATTAGAAAAGATAAGTGGATTTTGATTCATTGATATAAACTTAAAGTCAATTTTGTTATGCTGTATGGATTTTTCTACTGTTGATTAAGGTATGATGCTGATGTAACTCATTTAAAATTGTAATGTGTAATTGAGAAATGCAGATTAATAGTTATCTATGATAACCAAACTTATACTCATGTTAGTTAGGTTTTTGTAGGTATACAAGGATGTATTTCAATTAGATAGGTAGTCTTCAGACAATTCAAAGACATGCAGAATATGGCATTTAAGTTATTTTAAGAACTTAAAGACTTTTCTGGACAGTGAGACAGGTCTGTTCCTGGCAGCACCAATGTTTTTCAGGAAAATGATGGGCACTGAAGAAACTTCATGTGGAATTTTCTTTGTGGCAACAGTTAGCCACTGGACAAGAAACTGTTCTGGTATAGACTGCTTGACAGTATGCTGTATAAACTGGACATGCAGGTTCCATAGGAAAGTGACCTCTGAACTTTGGCAAAACAAGCCAAGATGGTTCTTCAGGTTCCTGCTTTGCAGAAAACATTGCCAGACATTCTTCAGGACACAAGGAGAAGCAACTGATGGACTGTGTCAGATTTCCTGCATCACTGAAAGGTATGACGGAGACTTTGGGCCATAAAGGCTGAAGATGAATGCCCCAACGTTATAAAGGAACTTTGGGTGACTGTCCAGGCAGACATGGGTCATCTCTGTCATTTTCCAGACATTGGAAGTTGTTTGCACTACCTGTTTATTTGCATAATAATATATCCTTCTGTGGTCTTTGATGTGGTTGAAAGTTTAATAATTATAGGTATAGTTCTTTTTAGATTAAAAAGTATATTAGATAGGAAACTTTAGACTTATAAGGATAAGATAGATAATGGAATATTCTCTTTAATTTTGTGAATACAAATAGATTGGATATTGTGACTGTAATTCCTGCTTGAGAACTGTTCTGTTGTAATTTTGCTATATGGAAATTGAAACTTTCCTTTTCAATTAGACAAAAAAGAGGAAATGTGGTGGAATGTTCTTTGTATGCTGTAAATAAATCACTGTTTTGGCCTATGCACAACACCGTAGAAGTGGGTGGAGAATCAGCACAGGCAGGCAGGTAGAAGAGTGGAGTTAAGCCAGTTTCCATCTGAACCTCGAAGAAGACAGACATGTAGAGGTACTGGCTCAACCATGGGCTGAGCCACATGGTGGGAAGATAAATGGAAAAGGGTTGAATTAAGATGAAAGAGGTAGCTAGTAATGTGCTTCAGACATGGGCCAAAGAGATATAAGCTTGTGATTCATTTCTTTGAGGACAAAACCGCCGTGGACCAGGTTCCAACCTCCACCACGTGCGCCAGGTCACAAACCTCACGGACCCAAAACGGGCCGGGAAACACACTACAACAATTATGTCACTTATTAATTGATTATAATTTTGATATAATTATTGCTAATATATCGTATATAGTTATTGTACTTAGTGTACATTTTTCCTTATATTGGTTATGTGATAATATATTGTGTATCAAATAAACATTGCCTGAAAGTCAGAGGACATAGCCAGCCACAGAGTGAAGCAGTGGTACGACCTATAACCCTAACACTTGGAAGACACAGATTTATCTGGATCTCTGTTAGTTCAAGGCCAGCCTAGAGTATGAAAGATAGAAACAGTTGGGAAGAGAAACAGAGCCAGGCAGTGTTGGCACACACCTTTAATACCAGCACTTGGGATAGCACACCTTTAATTTCAACATCTAGAATGTTGAAACAGAATGTGATATGGCTGGATAGAGAAAGAAATATAGTTTTGGAGGAGACAATAATTTGCCTCTTCCATTTCATCTTGCACATCCTTTCCTTTCCTCTTCAGTCTGAGGATTTGTAGACACAGGTAAGAATTTCCCTTTCAGCCTTAGGATTCAGTAGTGATGAGAAATGGCTGCGGCTTGTTCCTCTGTCTCTCTGAGCTTTCAGATTTCCACCAATACCTAGGTCTGGGTTTTTATTATAATGCAAATTAGGATTTGTGTAACAATAAGTACTTTCATATTTATTTTGGACAAAAGGGGGTGTATGGTGATATTTTGTTTGTACTCTAACAAATAAAGCTTGTCTGAAGATCAAAGGCTATGGGTATCTCTTAGTTGATCATAGAAAGTCTTTATAAACAGAAGACTGAAAGCGATATGGCTAGACAGAGAGAGGAATATAACGGTGAGCTGAGATATTAGCTCAACTTTTTTGAGGAGACCTAGAGTTCAGCATTAACTGTGACTGTCCCTTTTTCCTCTTGCAGCATTTATCTGATCGAGGGTTCTTATTATTTAGATCAATAAAAATTCACACTACAACTGTGGGCCCTAGGAGCCCTTCAGAGTTGATTCGGTTGGCCATGTGCTGCTGTCTTTGAACCTCTGACTCCGAATATCCTTCCTCCTTATCTTCCAAAGTGTTGCCTGACTTCTGCCTAATGTTTGGCTCTGGGTCTCTGTATCTTATCTCAGCAGCTACTGAAGAAAGTCTCTCTGATGATGTTTGGCTAGGGATCAATCTAGGAAAATAGTGTAATATTATTACAAATTATATCAGTGATGATTTAATTTTATTTACATCTGCCAGTTATTGTTTTGCTACTTTAGGTCTCTGGGCTATCCAGCTTTAGAATCTTGGACATCAAGGCAGTGATGCCCATGGGAACCTTCTAACGGCATGAGCCTCAAGTTAGATCAGTCATTGATTAACCACTCCCACAAGTCCTGGTGTCAGAATTTTCTCAGAACATCTTGCAGGTAGAACAGGTTGTTATTAAAGGTTTTGTGGCTCATTTGGTGCCCCAGTTCCATCGCTGAAAGATTTGCCTGGTTCTTTCTCATCCTCCTTATTCACCATTGGCAAGAGGCCTCTCTCTAGGACCTCATAAATACCAGGAAGTTTTCACAGCACTAATTTTTATATCACCCTCGCCCTAGTCCCCAAGTCAGGTGGAAAAGGGAGGAACGGAAAAAGAAAGTATGGAGAGAAACAATTGTAAAGGGGCCCAATATAATCTTATTCAGCACTTTAGATACATATAATTTTTAGAAAAATAATGGAGCTAGAAGCAATCATTTTTAGTTAATCCTGACCAAGAAGCATAAATATTTTCATTCTCTCATTTGTGAGTATTAGTTTTAAATTTTCAGTTTTGTTTATAGTATTTGTATTTTATGATACTAATCCTAGGGAAACATGAATAGCCATCTACTCACCAATGACACATGAGTAGGGATAGCACCAAAGTACAACCTGCTGGACCAGAAAGTGTGGTAACTGGAGCAACTTTCAGGAATCTGTAAAGGGATGCTTACAGAAAAAAAAAAAAAAAAAAAAAAAAAAAAAAAAAAAAAAAAAAAAAAAAAAAAAAAAAAAAAAAAAAAAAAAAAAGCAAAAGTAAATCAACATCACTACTCCTGGCATGGAAAACATTTCTCAAAGTTTGGAAACCTGAAACACTGCTATAACCTCAACTGTATAAGGTCAACAGATTGGAGTATGTCCTTTTCATAAATACTGAATGCTAAAGGCCTTTAGAATAAGTAATGTAAAAACTTTTATTATAGAAGCTTCCTAAAATATTAGCATATGATTACATTTATAAAAGCTTAATGGAATTATTCCACAGTAGGACAAGACTATTGTTATTAGACACCAGGGGCCTTTAAGTAAAAGGCTCCCTGTAGGGAATGGGTCATTCTATATGAAGTGCTGGCCAGTGAGAATCATAAAGTGTCAGATAACACAAGTTAGGGCCATTGTTCTTGGTTACTTTCCAGAGGATGTTGAATAAACCCTCTCACTGAAGACACTGCTTAATTGAGCCATTGTTGAGCTTTGTGGTTATGTTGTTTTACTATTTATTAATCTAAAAATATTCTTGGTAATTTCTGGCTAAGAAAAGTGTAGGCAAAGAAAGTTAGTGAAAGTTTACCTCAATATTTCTTTATCTCACTATCTTCTTCTGGGTTTATCCATCATTCACTTTCGCTAGTCTTTAGTTTCTTAGTTTCTTTAACTTTTACTTCATTTACCTGGAGTACTGTCTAATCATGTTTTTGCAGTTCTAGGTTTTTTTCATCTTTCCCTCAAGATAACCTTGAGTTTCTTGTGTAGCATGTTCATGATACCTCAGATTTCCATTCCCTTGATGCAGTGATTCAAATGAGTAGCCACAATTTCCCGGTTTAATTTTAAGTAAATTTTTTCCTTCATTCACTGTGATCAAAAATAAAATTTATTCTATCTTATGTGTTTGTCAAACTTTGTATTTTCATATGCACATAACAAAAGCCTGGATCCATATTATATGGAATGGAAGCAACACATTTTTTTTACATTTTCACATTGAATCTGTGATTTCAAAGAATTACATTTTATTTTATAAAAAGTTTTCCATGGTATTCATGCATGGTCTAAGAAAAAAAAAGCATAAAGTTCTTGTTTAAGAAGGTTCAGGTCAGCAGGACATTGATGGGTTGTGCACTAGGCACTCATTCTTAAAAACACTCATTGTTAAAGATTTCTCTGCACCTCAGGACCTTGAGGTAAGTATCTATCTTATGAGCATCCCTTTTCAGGCAGCGGCACAAGCTATAAACAGCAAAAAGGTGGGTGTCTTCATCAGATGACTTCAAGTCTGTCAGTCCAGACCAGGCAGGGTAGGCATTTTCTTCAACTTCAGTTTGGCTCTAAACATCAAGTAAGAGGATAGTAGTCACATTGTCCCTTCATGCCCCACCCCATTCTGTGTGTGTGTGTGGTAGTGTGTGTGTGTGTGTGTGTGTGTGTGTGTGTGTGTGTGTGTGTGTGTAATACACAATATTAGGATGTCAATGTTCATTTTGGCTAAAGTTTGTGCAGTCACAACTTCTTTGATTTTTTGAATGCTCTTTCTATTTTTACCTTTAACTCATGGGAGATCTTTTAGTCTGATTCCCTAGTGTAAAGGCTACAAAGAGAAGACACCACATCATCTTTCTGGCACAAATTCTGAAACTTGATTCTGGTCCTCATATATGGCAAAAAAAAAGTCACTTAGAAACATGAGACATTTCCCAGTGCACATTTTTTATAAATTTTTAATGAACTTTGGTAGAATAATGAGGACTATTATTAATTTATAAGAAACCTTGGAAATTTGGGAAAAGCTATTAGAAACCAAAACATTCACTGGGGACAGGTATACCTATTTTCTGACATACCACTCAACTCTGATGAGACATGTCCATATATAAGCAGACAAATAGTGGACCAGGAGGTCCTGTTTGGCTGTATATGGAATTAACTAAGTACCTATGAAAAGGCTAGTATCAGTTCTTTGGGGAGTGTTATAAGATCTTAGTCTTTTCTCTGATGTATCTTTCATACCATATTGGTTCTGGGAGAGTGTCCTGATCTCTTTTATTTCAGATGAATCCATTCTACATTATATATACTTAATGTAATTCTTGTAAATGAGTTATAGAATTAACTTAAAGTGATATAATGCAGGTGATCTAGGCAGTAACTACTCTAAGATCTTCTGCACCAGACTGGAGTGTTCAAACTATCGGGAAGCTACTGTTGAATTTATTATGAATATAACTATGCTTTACAGAGTTCACTGTCCTATGCACTTATCAATAACCTTATTTGATTATGTCAACCTTCTTATTGAATTATATAATTCATAACTCTTGTGAATAGAATAAAGCACCACGTGTCAAAGCAGCTTACCCTGCTGAGTATGGCCTTTAGTCCTTCCAGAAGTACATGGTTTCTGTCCTTCACAGCACTGGCTGCTTTCACCATCTTATCAGAAGCTCCAGGGAGAGCTTCCACTGCAGATACCAGGTGTTTTAGAGGTTCTTCCCAGGCATGGGAAATATTGATGATTGCTTTCAGAAGGTCTTCAGTCTAGAAAAACATAATTGAATATATTAAACTAGATGCCATACATCTGTGTAGGTACTCAATTTTGGTTTCTATATTAAAGAGGCAAACTAGAGTATATTATTTTATTAATAATATTTTATTAATGACTTCATATTATATACATATTGCAAAAATACAAAGCTTTACCTGGTAACATCCACTATCCTAAAGAAAAAAATTGGGTATTAATAATTTTGACTGCCCAAAATGATTATATACTATATTTCTTCTACATATGTTCTAGTTATTAGGAATGTGCTTTCTGATTGAATACCGGTATAAGAAAACTAGATTTATACTGCTAAATAGGTGTCCAAAACATAAATCATATAACATAGATGCCAATACAACAGGAGTTAATGATTCAAATCATTTCCAAAGTACTAATAAAAGTGGTTTCTCCTGTACTTTCTTGGTAGTTTTTTTTAATATGGTAGAATATTAAAACAGGTCATTTCAGACAAAATAATTTTCATAATTTTACTTTTCATGTATCTATATGACTCCTCCTGCCTTTGACTCTAGAGGTGTTATATATTTATTGACAACTATAGAGAAAATATTACAAAGCATCCCTTTAATATCAGGCATTGTTAGACATGAGAATGGAATTTTTAACATGATGTTACCTCAAGAACAGAGTCATACAAAATAAATTCTTTAGATGCTTACTATGATGTTACTAAGAGAAATCTTACAGGCTATAAACATAAAGAATAGCAAGAAATTCAAGTATAATTTTAAAAAATACCAAATGATGAGTACAGACCAATATTGATGGCTAACATATTGCTAGAAATATTAGACCTTAATGACTGAGAGTGATTACATGACATGAAAGATGCTTAGTCTAAATTCTTACTTGATGTGCAAGGGTAATGACTTCTGCATACTACTTGGAACCCTAGTTTATTGTTCACTTATAAGTACTATTATCAGAGTCTGTTTTTCAACATTAAGTATTTCAGTACCAGCAGTGTGCTTTAATATTATCCAGAAAAGTAATTTCTACAAATGTTTTCTTCTGCATTTTTATTTAAAAAAATAATCACAGTTTATTCATGAGAATATCTTGTGTTGGTAATACAAGCATGACTGGAAAATAGATTATGTCTGTGAAATGTATATACATAACAGTTTTATATAAAAAAACTAATGCTTATGACAGGTAACCTGAAAGAACAGATCATAACTCATGTACATTACATCTTCAAGTAAAGCAAACGTCAATCAGATAAGCATGACATTGTTGAAAGACTGTGTCTTGTACAGTTAAGATGTAGGAGAAGACAGACTTGTCAGGTGTTTTGCAGGGGAGACTGCACTTATGATGTCAAAAAGAAATGGGTCCAGGATAGTTTGGAAACTTTAAAAGAAAGAACACACTTCTCAGTTCAGAAAACGAGGTCAGACAATGATATTTTGATGTTATATTACAAACAAAATGAGATTTGGATTTATTCTATATGTATATTAAAAATATGTGTCCAGTTGAGGTCCAAATTTTTCAGAGAAAGGCAGAAGGTGTTGGTAAAGCCAGTTTTCTATGTGGACAACTAGAGCTATGGGAAAATGTGAGTTGGGAAGCATTTTAGTTAGTGCTAAAAGTTATCAACTGTATGATATGATTGTTCTCTAACAGTTGTATCTGCCTTTACATACTGTTTCTGAAATTACCACAACACTATTGATTAAGTAACTAATCAATAACTATAACTAGCCAGTATATAGCATTATTGTTTCATAGAAAACAGTGAAGAAACTTACTTTTGTTTCATGGACTTCTTCACGAGATGCTGGAGTATGAATGGAAGCAGTGTGGCACAGGCTAGGCACTCTGTACGTAAACCAACTTCTCTTGAAAAATTTTAAATCCTAGAAGAAATTAAATGCTTTAATTTATTTGGTATTCACAATTGAGTAGAAACAAACATGATATACTTGATAAACTCTAAGTCTTTGATATTTAAGAACAAAATGATGGAAACATAATCTGCCTATGTTGAATTTCCTGTAAATATGCAATCAAGTTGACTGTTCTCTCAACCTCATCCCCTCTTTACAGCTGTTCTCTTGTATTGTACTTCCTAATGTTATTTGGAAAGAAAGCACTAAGATGCACCCTGATTTTATTTCTTTAAATCTTTAAGGATCAAGTTTCCTAGGCTGAGTGTCATAGGATTGCTATTATTTATTCATATTTAAGAAATATCTATTTTTCATTGGTACAAACTGATGACTTATTTTCTAAATAGGAATTTTTCAGTTACTCTCAATTACTAATAAATAAACTCTAAGAATAATTTTTAAAAAATTAGGCATGGATGAAGTAAAAATTCACATAAATATTTAATGTATTATATAAATAATATGAAGGATGTACTTTCATAAGTTATTTATTAATACCAATTATAATTAATATCAAACACGAATTACTTATTTCTAACTATCAGATAATTTAAAATAGAGTATTCTAAGAAATACGCACCTGAAAGGTTAGAAGTGAAAAAATTGGGTACAAGAAAAACTCATAAGTGAAAATATCAATGAGAATGTGCATTTCCTATAACTACAGGGCTAGATAATTTAGATATTCAATTTTCAATGTAAGTTTGCTTTGATATTTCCACACGGACAGAGTGAGGTAAAGTGAATATATTTTGTGTCTAAAGCAGCGCTTCAGTTTGACTAAGAAACTTACTCCTGAAAATGCTAAGCCATGATTCTTTGCATTTACAAGGTGATGTTTAATCACTTTGGTTTATAATGCTTTTCACTATTTACATGCTTTCATTTACTTTAGTTGTATTTCTCTTCACACAACAACTATAATTCCCTTTCCCTGCACTAGAAGTCTTCAAATCTGTTACTAAGAAAAGCCCATAAACAGAAATCCTCGATATGACCAGAAAATCAATCTTTCAATTAAGAAATTTAAAGGTGTTCTTGTCATAGTTAGTATAGAAAAACTTAAAATATCAAGTAATTACTTCCTTACAATTTTGTTTTGTGTTTTATGAAACTTCACATTCTGCCCACTTGATATTTTGATATATGACTCTCTCTAGTACTTAGAAAAGTGAATATTTTTGAATTTAATTTAATTATTCTAATTTAGTTAATGATTAGCTATTTGAAGGCCCTTTTAGATAAGAATTTGGAAGCCTCATTTTTTTTTAATCCAGAAGGCATTCAAATGCTTATCTAAAAGGGCCTTCAAATAGAGAAAAAAGGGGAAAAGAAACAAAAAAGTGAGAGAATGCTGTTGAATGGTTTTTTTATGGTCACTTTGTTCAAGTCTGAGATTCATAATCTAAAATACACACAGTATTATTCTAAAACATGGGCACTTCATCATTGTATTTTAGTATATTAACTTACTATCATATGTATTTTGCATTCTAATAAATACAAAAGATAATTTTTTTCTGACCTAGAACAAAGAAAAGGCTGTGATAATTTAAAATAAATATATTGACTCTTTTTCAGAATTAAAAAAGAAAAAGAATCTGGAAGCAAGGATATTACTTACAAACTCCTGATATACATCTGAAGCCAGGTAATATGTGGTATGAGACTGTTGAACTACACGATTATAGAGGTCTTCAGTGGATACCAGGCCCGTTGGTTTGGAGGCCACATTTTCCCAAAAGAGTAGATTAGACAGTAGCAGTAACATGCACACACCTGCTGTGAAAGAATTTTCAATAAGATGATCTATGCAAATGGGGTAAGAAGAGTTAAACAAGATCAGAATATGCTGCTCTGAAGGCCATTAGCTGTGTGAGTTGGGTTGATATTCCCTAACTGAGTATTAATTCTACAACAAGGAAAATATAGAAAAATAGCTCTATTTTTCTAGCACAGAGTTTAAAATGTGGGAAACTTCTCAACAGAGCTTCTCAAGTTTGAAAGTCATGGAATTTGATTAACCATGAGACAAAGACTTCAAGTCATTATTTGGACAAACTTGAAATTCCAGGAAATTCATGGATGTCTTTCATTTTATTAAATACATATTATTGTAACTAATTCATATTCTTTGTATTATCATTTAAGACTAAAGTGATTTTATGGTTTATACAAGTCAATTTATGTGAGCAGGTATCAAAGATTGACACATAAATTAACGCTTAGCAATGTCTGTGTCTGCAACACAAGAAAGATCTATTTTGAAAAACACTGAGCTCAAAATTAAGCAAGTAGAATATAGAGAGGTCTTTCAGCCTTGAGTTCAAACATCAGTTCTATCCCATATACTGAACAGATCACACCAAAGAAAATATACTGTACAAACAATTTTGAAATATACAGCTAGGCTTACTTAGATTTTAAGTCTTAGGTGTTCATAATGAATGGCTACTTACTGGAACCTGGAAGAGTCAAAGTGAGCTGCATCTTTGAGATGATCCACTGCAGTAGGAGCTTCCAGTCTGGAATGCTACTTACCTGAGTGGTGCTTTCAACCAATTTCCACCTCTCATATATACCACCAGATTGTACCCAAAGCCAGACAGAGCTGGGGGCCCATATTGAGTCAATGCCTATAGATCAGTGACGTTCTTCCTTAAGGCTTTATCGACATCCTCTTCAGTTTTATGTCAATATGTGTCACACTGCATTTCCCCCTATGATCAATAGAGTTCCAGTCATTCTCCAAATCAGCAAGACCATCTCTATTCATTGGATACTCATTATTAAGTAAGCAGGAAAAAAAAAAAAAAACAAAAAAAACCTCACTCCCCAATGCTTTTCCTTAGTTCAAGATCTTATATGTCTCTCATGTCTTCCTAAGTTTCCCCTAGTGATTCTGGTGATGATAATGGCTTTCAATAATCCACCCTATATTCGTATAAATTAATTATTTTGAACTGTCTTAAGTAAACACAAATCTCTTTCAAACACCTAAGGCTGTAAAATATTTATCTCAATATACTCTGAAATAGATCCAGTTACCTACATATTTTAACACAAATGTTTAGAAGTTATGATAAATAGTATATCATATCCATTTTTTAAAAAAAGTACTTACAAATACATATCATGACATTTTTGAACATGTATATGTGCTGCCTCAGAATATAAAATATTAATTGCTTTATGAGTCTTCAGATTTAAAATAAATTAGATAATTGCTGATTGCAATAGTAAATGCTGTGCCATGGTTTTCCTATTTGCCACAGTTTGCCTGGGTTGCTTATGACCTTAACATGTCTCTAAATTATAGATATTATAAGCAATATCGTGAAATAGTCTCCATAGTGACTTGTGACATAATTAAAATTATTCCATGTTGTAATGCATTGTATATCATAGAGACTTAAAATTTTAATGTTTGCTTGAAATAATATTTAAATATTTTAACAAGTGGTGTAACCATTTAGTTGTGTTGTGCAATGAACAAAAGTTGCAATACAATGAACACATATTGATATCATGTGTCTCATGTTAAAAAATTCTAAAAAGGAAAAAGTATTGGACACTGATTAAACTTATAAACATCTGCCATTTCTTATTTCATGCTTGATGAGTCCATTGTACAATTTTATATTTACTACTGTGTTACAAGTTTTTTAAAGATGATTTACCAGATCAGTAAGACATTTTGAGCATAGGTTTTTTTTTTTTAGAGCAATTTGGAAAGGTATACAGTTTTCCAGTTATACAAAATGTCATTGATATTGAGGACCTGTGAGAATACAAATGAAATTTTATTAAGCTCTGCTAGAGTATGAAGAAGTATCTAGGCTAAGCCGCTATTTAGAGAACAAGTTGATAATGTTCAGGGAAACTACTTTAGATATCTATAATCTACCAACATTTTCCCCAAAACTTACTTTCCTCATCTTGGGATGTTGAATGCTACTGCCTATCAAAACAGAAGAAAGAATTTGAGGGGATAATAAAATACATTATGGATTCAGGTATGGTGACATCCTGCTTGGTTCAGATACACTCATTGCTCCATTAAGGGCTGTGACAGGTAGTACAGGAGTCTGGTGTCTAAGGGTTTCATTGATAAAAATCTTTTTTATGTAGAGGGCCCAAGAATGACTTTAAATTTTCCATCTTTTCATCCGCAATTACTTCAAATACTCTGCTTATAAATTATGTTGAAGCAATATTCCTGTTATATAAACATAAATCAATATAACTCATTTTCATTTCTATTCTTAATACAAGAGAGATATTACAACAGTATACTTTGTGTGTTAGTACTTCCTCAAACAACTATTGTGACATATAGCTTCTAAAAATGCACTTTTTTCCACCCACAGTCTATCTTGATTTCTTAAATACTTGGATCATTCATAACTTCTCTTATGGTACCCATCATCCTCCGGTTTAGTACTGATTTCAAGATATATAGTAACCAACGTGACTGTGCTCTACTCTTTGGCTATCAGATTAACTTTTTCTACACTGATACATTATAATGTATCCATTATTTAGGTAGTAGTGTGGCTCATTAACATCTCCAAAAAGATAAAAATTTTCTCTCCTCTGTCTACTTAAATCATGACTATGCTGATCAGCAGCATTTAAATTTCTTATATTAAAATTTTCTTTGTAACAAATAATAGGACAAAATTGGATCACACATCCCTAACCCTCAAATTAGGGATAATTTCCAAGCAACACAGTCAGACTTAGATATGATCTCAACTGCATCCTAAATAGTTTCTGAATTTCTAGGATCTCCCTAGGCATGGATGAAAGAAGAAATTTACACTTTTACTCTCTTCCAGTTCAGTCAGAAGATTACGAGCAAAATAAAGTTCATTTTTTTCAATTATTTTCCTGATATTTTCTATGAAACTATAGAAACTGATATTATAGCTTTAAAGATCCTATTACTAGAGACATCTTTGCTCTAAACTCATCATCAGAAAAATTTATAACCAATTGTCACTATAGTTATTTTCAGGGAATTCATTACAGTTTGTATATTTTTTCCTAGTGTTTTGATATAAGACTGAGGCTATAACTGTTACAAGAATGCATACTTGTTGTATTGGGAAGGGGAGAGAGAGAGAGAGAGAGACAGAGAGAGAGAGAGAGAGAGAGAGAGAGAGAGAGAGAGAGAGAGCGCCTTTGATTTTGTTGTGCTCTCTGGAATTTCTATGTCTTTATGTATGTTTTTGTGAGTATATGTTTGCACTTATAATGATCTGAGAATTACCGTTGTATCACTCCCAGAAATACTTTTGCACTTGTATTAAAATGGTTGCCTTGTTGACGTGAATATCACAAATTAGGATAAACTGGATGGAGAGATATCTGAGAATTTCTGTATGTCTTCCTCCTCAGTGATTCAAGTGCATGTCTTCATAGGTGTCACTATTTTCAGAGGAACAAAGTCAAGTCTTTATGCTTATCAGGCAAATATTTCACAGAGAGACCACTTTACCCTAGTATGATGATTTTATATGTAAAGATTGCTATGGTTGCTATATCATATTGTGAAGAGTTATTAAAAAATTCTTTTTTGAATTAAATGTATATTTTATGAAAATTTGTACAAAATTTATATTCAATAATTTTGTTGAATGTTTTCCTTTTTATAGTTAGTTATCTTTAGAAATAATGAAAGAAACTTTGTGTATCTCAAAACTTTTGCTGAGCCTATTGATAGTCAATGGGTGTTTTTTTTTTAAACATTAAATTTATTTATTTATTATTTAAGGATTAAACACAAATGGCTATTTCTTAACCAAATTAAACAAATAAAAAGAAAAACCTACTTTAAAAAACCTATAAATTAAAACACAAACATTATATGAAAATGATATATATATATATACACACATACAAACATTTATCAATGAAATTCTGGAAAATCACGTGGACATATATTATAAATTTGTTTCAATAAATATAAGATTCTGAAAATACCTGGTTTGTTTTAGATTGAAGTTAAACTAAATTCAATGAATGATTTAAACAAATGTATACTTTGTAAACTTGAAATACTTTAAATAATAAATACTTCATAAAATAAAATGCTTCATACTAAAAATAAAAAACAGTAATAACAAAAACATACAAGAAAATATGAACTTAATACAGATGTAAACTATAACTTAAAAACTAAGACAAATACATATCATATTTTGAATGTTTTCCTGAACTGTCTCTTCTGTGTGACTATAAATATCAGGTCTTGTTGGTACAGAAAAAGATACTCAGGATTCTACTTAGTCTTATCTGGCATTGTGTTTAATTTTTAAATCTTTATTTCCTTATTTGCTTTTTCAAAGTAATATAAAATTATCTCATAGTGTATACTTTATGTGGATTTCTATGAAGTCAAATATCTGTTGTCCATCTCTTTCTATTAAAATTAAATTTTTGCATCTCAGAGAATGGCTTATTAAGAAAAATAATGACTCTAGCTCTCCCTAGTAAGAGGAAATAGGTAAGATCTCTGGGGAAACCTGGGATCTCATGGAATGATGAGAACTGTGGGTAAGGAATGAGAAATTGTCGATAGAGGGGGTCAATTGGGGAAGAGACAGGAAGGAATTCCAAGAAGAGAGATATCTTGATTGAAGAAGCCATTATGCAGATATGGAGAAGCCTGTACCAGGAAATTTCCCAGGAAACCAAAAGGATGACCCCAGAGAAGACTCCTAGCAATAGTAAGGATGGTGGTTGTACTGGCCTACTTCTGTAATCAGATTGATGACAACTCTAATTGTCACCATAGAGCCTTCACCCAGTAAGCAATGGAAGCATTTGGAAAGATCTATATCTAAGGTCTGGGCTGAGTTCCTGGAGTCCAGTAAAAGAGAAGAAAGAGGGATTAGATGAGCAATGTGGTGAAGACCATGATACAGAAATCCACAAGACAGTTGACCAGAGCTAGTGGGAGCCCAGGGACTCTGGGTTGACAGCTCGGGACTATGCAAGGGATAAAATATGCCCTTTGAATGTGAATAACAGCGGGGCAGTTTGTGTCACTTCTGGCAGTGAGACCAGGATTTATCTCTAGTGTATGAATTGGCATTTTGAAGCTCCTTCACTCTAGAGAGATACTTTGATCAGGGAGGTCTTATCCTCTTTCAAGAGAGGATTTGGTTGTTGGTGGAAGCAGGGGAGTCAGAAGAACTGCTATATATATATATATGTGTGTGTGTGTGTGTGTGTGTGTGTGTGTGTGTGTTTCTAGATATTTATGTACCTTTTAAATAAAAACAAATTTAAAAAATAAGGTTAAAAAGTAAAAAAAAGGAATAACTAAAACAGTTCTAAATAATAAAGAACTTCTTTGTATATCACCATTTCAACTTCAATTTTTACTACATAATCATAGTAATAATACAAGAATGAAATTTGTCATTAAAATAGTCACATTGATTAAACCAAATAAATTGAAGACCCAGATATAAACTATGACACCAATAGATACATGATAGTGTATAAAGAAGCAGAAGTATACACTGGGGAAAAATCAAAAAGCTTCAAACAATGATGCTTGTAAAAGTGAATATCTGAGTTTTGATGGAAGAATATAGATCTATATTTCATCACCTTGCACAAAATTCAATGCCAAAGGTATCAGGAACTTCAACATAAAGTCAGATACACTGACCAAATAAAAGAAACTGGGGAGAAAGTTTGAATGCATTGGAAGATAAAAAGACTCTCTGAACTGAACTACATTAGAACAGGCATTAAGAAGACCAAATGAATTGAATTTTATAAAACTAAATAGGTTCTCTGTAACAAAGGACATACAAATTCAGACAATTCATAGTCTCAAGAATGTGAAAATACTTTGCTAACTACTCATCTGAGAGAGAGTTAACATCCCAAATATGTGTTATTATTTGTTACTAAATGACTGAGGGACTAGCAGAGTGGGACAGAGAAATGTCTGTCTACATACATGGTAAAATTAAAAGAAAAATTGAAAGAAAATCTAAAATGTAACCATGTCTTAAAACTACTGCCATGGTGTCTGATGCCTTATTTATTATAACAACCACACACTGGAAACAACCTAGATGTCCCTCAACATAAGAATGAGTAATGAAAATGTGGTACATGCAAAAATGGAATATTATTCAATTATTAACAAAGTAGTATCCTGTAATATACAGAAAAATAATTGGATCTAGAAAAAAAGTCATGATTGAAGTAACACAGATCAAAAAAAAATAGGTTATGCATTTACTTATAAGTGGATATTAGGTTTTAAGATGGTCATATCCAAGCATTATGGTACAATATATACACCAAGATATGATACATAAAAAAAGGGTCTAGGAAAATGCACTGATAGGAGGAAATAGTGTAGATTTATATGCACAGGCTAGGATCAGGTTATGACAAGAGGTGGTGTTCAGGTTGTTGAGGAATTGGTTAGAAGGGACAAATTCTCATCCAGGATGTTAAGTATGAGCATTCTGTATAATTTGAGCTTTAAGTCATAAAGTTGCTATTATTGATTTGTATTTACTCCTATCTTGTTTCTCATTGGTATAAATCTTTGTGTTTTCCTTTAATTATGAATTGTGCCTTTATAATGTTGCCCTCAAATATTACTAATTCTTCTTTTATGTCTGTAGTGAACAATGTTAATTATGAATGTAAAATGAGATTTATTTTATAATTATTAGCACTCGGGAGTCTGATATAATCAACAGTTAATCATATAATTCTGGGAATACTTTAAGAAAACGTTTGAAATATCAAAATTTTATATATTTGAAAAGAGAAAAGCATGATTGATTTAGTCATTCATTACTTAAAATATAAGTTATTTAATTATAACTATCAGAAAGCACTTAAATATTATTAGATTTCTAGAAATATTGTGCAGTTGAAAAATTAAGAGTGAAAAATGTAAAATTTTAGAAAAAAAACCTATAGTTTTATTTTACCTACCAAGCATTGTCATGCAAGAATTTTAATGCAAAGAAAAAGAATTATGTTGGAATGGATATTTTTACATAATCTGAATAAGAAATTAAAGGAATATGTGGAATAGATTTACAGAAAAGTTAATACTTAGTGAGCTTACAGAAATGGATCCAGAAGAAATTGTTGTACCTTTAACTAATAAAGAAATTGACCAATTATGTGTTAAAAAATAAACCGTTGCAAAGAGCTTGCAGAATTTTTGGGGGAAAGATTAACACCGTATATTCCCAAAGCAAAAGAATTCAATTTATAGAGACCTAACTGGATTCTTCCTCATGTTGTACAGGATACACCAATTCCTAAATTATTTATCAGAATATATGTTGTTATAATGGTATTAGTGGATTTTACAGAACCTCTTAATATAGTTACTGACACTCAATATACAGAAAGAGTTGTTTTAAACATTGTAACTTCTGACTTTATTCCTGATGAATCAGAACTAACTTCATTATTTATCAATTAGTAGAAATAATCAGAATTAGAAATCATCTCTTCTATATAATATACATCCAATACTATACAGGTCTGCCAGGCCTTGTAGCACAAGGTAATGATGAAATTGATATATTATTATTAGGAAATTTGATAGCAGCCTCAAAGTTTCATATAAAACATCATATCAGTATGTCTTTTAAAGATTTCTTTATCATTTGGCTACAAACATAAGAAATTATAAAAATATATCCCATATGTTCCTACATATTCAGACTTCATTACTGAAAAGGAGTGATAATAAAGGGATACATAAAAATAAAATTTCACAGACAGATGTATTTCATTTTATAGAATTTGGAAAATTACAATATGTACATCATACAATAGTGTTGTAGTATGTTTTTCCCGGCCTGTTTGGGTCCGGAGATTTGTGACCTGGCACACGTGTGGTGCCGGCAGTGTGGAGCCTGAACTGTGTGCCCGCAGCTTTTGCCCCCCAAAAGAAAAGAATCACACGCTTATATACTTTACACTGCTTGGCCCATATCTTAAGCACATTACTACCTAGCTCTTTCTTCTTAAATCAACCCATTTCCATGAATCTACCCACCACGTGGCTTGCAGCCCGTGGCTCTCCTGAATTCCTACATGCTTCTTCTTCAGGGGACTGATGGCGACTGGTAAACTCCACCCATTCTTCCTACCTGGCTGCCTCTGATTCTCCACCCACTTCTACGGTACCCTGCATGGGTCCAAACAGTCTTTATTTATATCGTACAGAGAACATTCCACCACACAATAGATACATTTTCAAAATTTCAACAAGCAAGTGCTTAGAGTTCAGAAAAGTCTGATACTGTAATCACACATTTGTTATACCCGTCATGGGAACACCAGTACTAATTAAGACTGACAATGCTTCAGCATATGTCTCTAGTAATATGAAACATTTTTTGATTATTTTAATCTGAAGCATATTAGAGGTAAACCACACAATTCTAGAGAGCAAGTATTCACAGTGAGATCAAATCAAACTCTAAAGCATATGCCAAGTAAACAGAAAGGAGTAACAAAGAACCCAGAAATAGACTACATAATACTTTATTAACTGAATTTTCTCCATGCTAATGAAAAAGAAACAAGCTCCTAAAAGGCATTGTACTATAGGAAAAATGACTGAGCTAAACCATCCTGTGTACTCCCAACATGTGTTGATTTCAGAACGGAAACCAGGATATGTGCTACACTGGAGAAAGGGTTTTGCTTTTGTTCTCATAGGTGAAGAAAAGATATTGGTACAATCCAAATTAATAAATATTTGAGTCAAACAGGAAAAACTTCCTGATAAAAGAAATGATGGCTCATCCACTCATGTGACAATTTTTTTAAATTCTAAGAAAAACTTACCAAACAAGGGTTAGGGCAGGGTTTTTTTTTTTTTTTTTTTTTTTTTTTTTTTTTTTTTTTTTTTTTTTTTTTTTTTTTTTTTTTTTTTTTTTTTTTTTTTTTTTTTTTTTCAGAAACCTAGAAATATCTATCTTCAAAAGTACAAAGACTTTAGACATCTAGATGTGTAAAGTAGGAAGGAAGGCTATTCAGAAAAAAAGTAGGAAGGAAGGCTATCTAGAAGAAATTTACAAGCAAAGGATTATTGAGCTTACTATTATCAATATACTCCATGGGGCAAAAGTTTTACTACTAACATCTCTATCTCTTTATTTGTACAAAAAATTGAAGTCTCAATTTAATTATAAATTAAAGCTGGCTTTGAAGTTCAAGTGTGTCTCTCTCTTAAAACACAAGTATGTTTGTTAAAGAAAAATGCAAAATCTCTGTATCATCAGAAATGTTATTTGATATAGGATAGAAAAACAACCAAATTTAAGGGACTATTCTATTGCTACTAATCTTATTAGACATAAATTTTATATCAAATGCATAGAATGATATATATATATATTGTAAACATTTTGTCATGATATTAATAATCATAAAACGCATTAAATAATTCTAGGAAAAAGATTTCATTTACAATCCTGTATATTGTTTTAGCCTCTTGTTTTCTGCAGTGAACCATGACAGTGCCTAATTGTGACCTTTGAATTATCCAAAAGCAAATGGGGTTCCACAATGATGATTTTACATGGACTATGACAAAGCCACTAGGCTGACAAATATCAACCAAAGATTGGATTTGGACTACAAACTTCTCAGGCAATTTTATGTTGGCTCACTGAGATGGACCAGATTCACAGCCTACTCTAGCCAGGACTATGATAAGCCCTGTACTTTCCCCATATACAAAGACTAAATACCACAGGATACATCTACTTATTTTAGGACTTGACAATCAACATTTTTTTCTTTTCATGCTCCCCTAAAGATGTCATTGCCCCCAGAAAGGAGAAAGCAAATTTAGGAATAGGACACCCACATTCCCACGAGGTGAGGTGGGTAGGTTTTGGTCTTTTTGTTTTTTTGTTTTTTTTGTTTTTGGTTTGTTTTTTTGTTTGTTTGTTTGTTTGTTTTTGATTTGTTTCGTTTTGTTTCTTTTGCTTTGCAAACTTTCTTCTTAGAATGGTCTTCACTGTGTCTCATAGATTTTTTGGGATGTTGTGATTTTATTTTTAATTAATTCTAGAAATTTTAAAGTTTCCTTCTTGATTTCATTCTTCATCTAGTTTTTATTGAGTAGTCTGCTTGTTTTCCATTTGTGACTTTCTGTTGTTGCTGGTATCCATGGTAATCTACCTTTATTTTATTATAGTCTGATAGAATATGATTTCAGCTTTTCTACAGTTGTTGAAATTTACTTTGTGTCTTAATATGAAATTCATTTCAGAGAAAGTTCTATTACCTGTTAATAATATGTTTTCTTTAGTGATTGGGTGGAAAGCCTCATAGAGACTTGTTAGATCCATTTAGTTGTTTTATGTCATTTACTCCAGGGTTCTCTGTTTAGTTTATTTCCAGATGACCTGTCTGTTGGTGAGAGGATGGTGTCAAGCTCCTTCATCACTGTGCTGTGGTCAATCTAAGGTTATAGATCTTATCAACATTTTCTTTATGTAATTAGGTGCTCCTGTGTTTATGATTATAGTATTTTGTTGTTATATTTTTCTTTTAATGAGTATGAAGTATCCTTTCTTATGTCTTCTAGCCATTTTGGGTTTGAAGTTTGTTTTGACATGTATCAAAATAGCTGCTCTTGTCATAGCTCCATTTCATCACAGTATCATTCCCATCATTTTCTTTCTCAGGTGATGTCTGTGTTGGTGAAGGATGTTTCTTAGAAGCAGCAAAAGATGGATCTTGTTTTCTAATCCAGTCTGTTAGTTTGTGTCTTTTTATTGAGGAATTGAGACCATTGATAGTCAAATCTACTTTTGCAAGTGTCTATTAATTCTTGTCGTTTTGTTGATTTTGTGGTGTTTTGATTGCCTCTCCTGGCATCATTTGTTCCCTGTGGTCCCTTCAGTGTGTTTATCCTTCTTTTCAAACTGATGTTATTTGTTTCTCGCATTCTTTGTAGGGATTGTTTTGACATTATAAATTTTTTTATTCTATTTTATCATGGAAAGTTATTTCTCCTTAAATTTTAACAGCTAATTTTGCTGACTACAATAGTCTAGGCTGACAATGTTGCTTTTTTAAGACTTGAAATCTTTCCAAGCCCTTTGACTTTGAAGGTTTCTGTTAAAGAATCAGGTGTTATTTATTATTATTTATTATTATTATTATTATTATTATTAACAAAGAAGTCAACTTTCTATTATTATTTACAATAGAAATAATTTATATTAAAATTTTTTTATTTTAATAAAAAAATTATTTTTTATTGTAGTTAGAAAAAAAGCTGAGAGAAGGATTTTAGATTCAGGGTTCTTACATGAAAAACAAAGAAAAAAAAGATACAGATATAATAGTATATAAATTGAAGAAGTTTTTACTGTTTGACTCAAATATTTATTAATTTGGATTGTACCAATATCTTTTCTTCACCTATGAAAACTAAAGCAAAACTCTTTCTCCAGTGTAGCACATATCTTGGTTTCCATTCTGAAATCAACACATGTTGAGAGTACACAGGATGGTTTAGCTCAGTCATTTTTCCTGTAGTTCAATGCCTTTCAGCAGCTTGTTTCTTTTTCATCATCAGGAGAAAATTCATTTAATAAACCATTATGTACTCCATTTTTGGGGTCTTTGTTACTCCTTTCTGTTTACTTGGCATATGCTTTAGAGTTTGATTTGACCTCACTGTGACTTCTTGCTCTCTAGAATTGTGTGGTTTACCTCTAATATGCTTCAGATTAAAATTTGCAAAAAATGTTTCATTTTACTAGCGATATATACTTAAGTATTGCCAGTCTTAATTTGCACAGGTGTTCCCATGACGGCCATAACAAATGTGTGATTACAGTATCAGACATTTCTGAACTCTAAGCGCTTGCTCATTGAAAGTTTTAAAATGTATCTATTGTATGATGTACATATCGTAATTTTCCAAATTCTGTAAAATGATACACATCTGTTTGTAAAATTTTATTTTTATATATACCTTTAGAATCATTCCTTTTCAGTACTAAAGTTTGATTAGATAAGAACATATGGGATATGTTTTTATAATTTCTTATGTTTGTAGCCAAGTGATAAAGAAATATATTTATAAACTTTAAAAACATACTGATGTGATGTTTTATATGAAACTTTGAGGCTGCTATCAAATTTACTAATAATAATTTATCAATTTCATCATTATCTTGTGCTAGAAGGCCTGGCAGACCTGTATAGTATTGGATGTATGTTATATAGAAGAGATGATTTCTATTTCAGATTATTTCTACTAATAGATAAATAATGAAATTATTTCTGATTCATCAGGAATAAAGTCAGAAGTTACAACGTTTAATACAACTCTTTCTGTATATTGAGAGTCAGTGACTATATTAAGAGGTTCTGTAAAATCCACTAATACCATTATAATAACATATATTCTGATAAATAATTTCGAAATTGGTGTATCCTGTACAACATGAGGAAGAATCCAGCTAGTGCTCTCACTATCAGATTGGGTATTCTAGTAGATATCACAGTGAGATTTTACATAAAAATTATATATACATGTATATTATATGACAGGTATTATTCCCTATAGTAATATGTGTACTAACTAATTTTGGTAATTTATAAAACCAATGAGTTCTTGGTCTTGGTACTTAGATCTTTTTTGGTTATGGACCTAGCCAGCCTTTAATGACTGAGTCATCTAACCATCCTAGGTGTTGTGGCACATGCCGTGGATTTGGACACACATGTAAATATATACCATATATTTGGATGTACTTTACCATACTCAGATAATATTTATTTTTAATGCCTATGTAATATTTGATTCTATACATGTATCACATTTTCATTATTCTTTCATCTGTTAACAGATATCTACTGTTGTTTCCACTTTCTGGATCGTTATAAACAGAGAAAGGATGAATATAAATAGCAACAAATATGGTAGAACAGGAATCTATTTAAAAGGATGCTGTATTCTTGGGGTATATGCCCAATTATGGTAAAGCAAGATTTTAGGGTACAATGATATGTAACTTCCTGAGGAACTGCCACACACATTTCAATAGTAGCTGTATAAGTTTGTACTTCTTTCAGAAATATATAAGGGGTCTTTTTACTCTAAGTTTTGAATAAAATGTTATGTGTATTTTTCCTGATGTCTCTGAGTAGTGTTAGATGAAATCACAAAGTATTTTTGATTTGCATTTCTCACATGAATAAACATGTTAAAATTTTCTTTATTTTTTTTCATTCCTTTTTAAATCACTCTGTGCAGAGCTGTATCCCACTTTCCTTGAATTGTTTTCTTGAATTTCAGGTCATTTGTTAAAAGTTTTTGTTTATTTGGGGTGTTAACACTTTTCCAGATGAGTAGTTGGCAAAATATTTTCTCATTCTTGAGACTATGAATTGTCTGAATATGTATGTCCTTTGTTACAGAGAACCTATGGAGTTTTATAAAATTCAATTTATTTGGTGTTCTTAATGCCTGTTCTAATGTAGTTCAGTTCAGATAGTCTTTTTCTCTTCCAATGCATTCAAATTTCTTCCCCTGTTTCTTTTATTTGGTCAGTGTATCTGACTTTATGTTGAAGTTCCTGATACCTTTGGCATTGAATTTTGTGCAAGGTGATGAAATATAGATCTATGTTCTTCCATCAAAACTCAGATATTCACTTTTACAAGCATCATCGTTTGAAGCTTTTTGATTTTTCCCCAGTGTATACTTCTCCTTCTTTATAAACTATCATGTATCTATTGGTGTCATAGTTTATATCTGGGTCTTCAATTTATTTGGTTTAATCAATGTGACTATTTTAATGACAAATTTCATTCTTGTATTATTACTATGATTATGTAGTAAAAATTGAAGTTGAAATGGTGATATACGCAGAAGTACTTTATTATTTAGAACTGTTTTAATTAGTGTGTTTTATTTTTTAACCTTATTTTTTAAATTTGTATCTATTTAAAAGCTGCGTAGATATTTACACATACACACACACACACACACACACACACACACACACACACACACACACACATATATATATATAGCAGTTCTTCTGACTCCCCTACTTCCACCAACAACCAAATCCTCTCTTGAAAGAGGATAAGACCTCCCTTGTGGAGTCATCCAATCTGCCATTTCAAGTTGAAGCAGCACTAAGTATCTTTACCCTGTATCAAGGCTGATCAAGGTATCTCTCTATAGTGAAGGAGCTCCAAAATGCCAGTTCATACACTAGAGATAAATTCTGGTCTCACTGCCAGAAGTGACACAAACTGCCCTGCTGTTATTCACATTCAAAGGGCATACTTTATCCCTTGCATAGTCCCAAGCTGTCAATCCAGAGTCCCTGGGCTCCCACTAGCTCTGGTCAGTTGTCTTGTGGGTTTCTCTATCATGGTCTTCACCACATTGCTCATCTAATCCCTCTTTCTTCTCTTTTACTGGGCACCAGAAACTCAGCCCAGACCTTAGATATAGATCTTTCCAAATGCTTCCATTGCTTGCTGAGTGAAGGCTCTATGGTGACAATTAGAGTTGTCATCAATCTGATTACAGAAGTAGGCCAGTTCAACCACCATCCTTACTATAGCTAGGAGTCTTCTCTGGGGTCATCTTTTTGGTTTCCAGGAAATTTCCTAGTACAGGCTTCTCCATATCTGCATAATGGCTCCTTCAATCACGATATCTCTCTCCTTGCAATTCCTTCCTGTCTCTTCCCCAACTTGACCCCCTCTATCGACCATGTTCTTATTCCTTACCCTCCATTCTCATCATTCCATGAGATCCCAGGTTTCCCCAGAGATCTTACCTATTTCCTCTTACTAGGGAGAGCTAGAGTCATTATTTTTCTTAATAAGCCATTCTCTGAGATGCAAAAATTTAATTTTAATAGAAAGAGATGGACAACAGATATCTGACTTCATAGAAATCCACATAAAGTATACACTATGAGATAATTTTATATTACTTTGAAAAAGCAAATAAGGAAAGAAAGATTTAAAAATTAAACATAATACCACATAAGACTAAGTAGAATCCTGAGTATCTTTTTCTGTACCTGCAAGACCTGATATTTATAGTCACACAGAAAAGACAGTTCAGGAAAATATTCAATAATATGATATGTATTTGTCTTAGTTTTTAAGTTATAGTTTACATCTGTATTAAGTTCATATTTTCTTGTATGTTTTTGTTATTGCTGTTTTTTATTTTTAGTATGAAGTATTTTATTTTATGAAGTATTTAGTTTTTTAAGTATTTCAAGTTTACAAATTATACATTTGTTTAAATCATTCACTGAATTTAGATTTAATTTCTATCTAAAACACACCAGGTTTCTTCAGGATCTTCTATTTATTGAAACAAATTTATAATGTATGTCCATATGATTTTCCAGAATTTCATTGATAAATGTTTGTGTATATATATATGTATGCATTATAGTCATATAATGTTTGTGTTTTAATTTATAGGTTTTTTGAAGTAGGTTTTTCCTTTTATTTGTTTAATTTGGTTAAGAAATAGCCATTTGTGTTTAATCCTTCAAAAATAAATAAATAAATTTAATGTTTAAAAAAAGAAACACCTCTTGACTATCAATAAGTTCAGCAAAAGTTTTGTGATACACAAAGTTTCTTTCATAATTTCTAAAGATAACTAACTATAAAAAGGAAAACATTCAACAAAATTATTGAATATAAATTTTGTACAAACTGTCATAAAATAAACATTTAATTCAAAAAAGAATTTTTTAATAACTCTTCACAATATGATATTCAGCAACCATAGCAATCTTTACATATAAAATCATCAGACTTGGGTAACGGGGTCTCTCTGTGAAATATTTGCCTTATAAGATAAAGACTTGAGTTTGTTCCTCTGAAAATAGTGACACCTATGAAGACATGCACTTGAATCACTGAGGAGGAAGACATACAGAAATTCTCAGATATCTCTCCATCCAGTTTATCCTAATTTGTGATATTCATGTCAACAAGGCAACCATTTTAATACAAGATCAAAAGTATTTCTGGGAGTGATACCATGGTAATTCTCAGATCATTATAAGTGCAAACAAATGCTCACAAAAACATACATAAAGACATAGAAATTCCAGAGAGCACAACAAAATCAAAGTCTCTCTCTCTCTCTCTCTCTCTCTCTCTCTCTCTCTCTCTCTCTCTCTCTCTCTGCTTTTCTATACAACAAATATGCATTCTTAACACAATTATAGCCTCAGTTTTATATCAAAACACTAGGAAAAAATCTACAAACTGTAATGAATTCCCTGAAAATAACCATAGTGACAGTTGGTTATAAATTTTTCTGATGATGAGTTTAGAGCAAAGCTGTCTCTATTAATAGGATCTTTAAAGCAATAATATCAGTTTCTATAGTTTCATAAAAAATATCAGGAAAAATTATTTAATAAAATAAACTTTATTTTGCTCGTTATCTTCTGACTGAACTGGAAGAGAGTAAAAGTGTAAATTTCCTCTTTCATCCATGCCTAGGGAGATCCTAGAAATTCATAAATTATTTAGGATGCAGTTGAGATCATATCAAAGTCTGACTTTGTTGCTGGGAAATTATCCCTAATTTGAGTGTTAGGGATTTGTGATCCAATTTTGTCCTATTATTTACTACAGAGAAAATTTTACAGGATATAAGAAATTTAAATGCTGCTGATCAGCATAGTCATGATGTAAGTAGACAGAGGAGAGAAAATTTTTATCTTTTTGGAGATGTTAATGAGCCACACTACTACCTAAATAATGGATACATTATAATGTATCAGTGGAGAAAAAAAATGATAATCTGATAGCCAAAGAGTAGAGCACAGTCACTTTGGTTACTATATATCTTGAAATCAGTACTAAACTGGAGGATGATGGATACCATAAGAGAAGTTATGAATGATCCAAGTATTTAAGAAAACAAGATAGTCTGTGGGTGGAAAAAAATGCATCTTTAGAAGCTATATGTCATAATAGTTGTTTGAGGAAATACTAATGCATCAAAGTATACGGTTATACTATCACTCTTGTATTAAGAATAGGAATTAAAATGAGTTATATTGATTTATGTTTATACAACAGAAATACTGCTTCAACATAATTTATAAGCAAACAGTATTTGAAGTAATTGCGGATGAAAAGATGGAAATTTTAAAGTCATTCTTGGGTCTTCTACAAAAAATAGATATTGTCAATAAAACCCTTAGTCACCAGACTCCTGTACTACCTGTCACAGCCCTTAATGGAGCAATGAGTGTATATGAACCAAGAGGATATCACCACACCTGCATCCATAATGTATTTAATTATCCCCTCAAATTCTTTCTTCTGTTTTGATGGGCAGTAACATTCAATATCCCAAGATGAGGAAAGTAAGTTTTAGGGAAAATGTTGGTAGATTACAGATATCTAGAGTAGTTTCCCTGAACATTACCACATAATCAACTTCTTCTCTAAATAGCTGTTTAGCCTAGGTACTTCTTCATATTCTTATAGAGCTCATTAAAATGTCATTTGTATTCTCACAGATTCTCAATATCAATGACATTTTGTAAAATTGGAAAACTGTATACCTTTCCAATTTGCTCTACGGGGAAAAAAAAAAAAACTATGTTCAAAATGTCTTACTGATCTGGTAAATCATCTTTACAAAAACATTAAACACAGTAGTAAATATAAAATTGTACAATGTACTCATCAGGCATGAAATAAGAAATGGCAGATGTTTATAAATTAATTAAAATCACAATGTCCAAACTTTTTCTTTTTTAGAATTTTTGAACATGAGGCACATGATACCAAAATGTGTTCATACTATTGCAAGTTTTGTTTATTGCAAAACACAACTAAATGGTTACACCACTTATTAAAGGATTTAAGTACTTTGTTCAAGCAAAAATGAAATTTTTTGGTCTCTATGATATACAATCTATTACAACATGGAATAACTTTAATGATGTCACAAGTCACTATGGAGACTACTTCAGGATATTGCTTATAATATCTATAATGCAGTAACATAATAAAGTCATCAGCAACCCAGGCAAAATGTGGGTGGCAAATAGAAAAACCATGGCACAACATTTACTCTTGCAATCAGCAATTATCTAATTTATTTTAAATCTCAAGACTCATAAAGCAAATAATATTTTATATTCTGAGGCAGCACATAAACAGTGTCTAGAAATGCCATGATATGTATTCATAAGTACTCTTTTTAAAAAATGGATATGATATGCTAGTTATTGTAACTTCTAAACATTTGTGTTAATATCTGTTGGTTACTAGATCTATTTCATAGTATATTGAGGTAAATATTTTACAGTGTTAGGTGTTTGAAAGAGATTTGTGTTTACTTAAGACAGTTCAAAATAATTAACTTATATGAAAATAGGGTGGATTATTGAAAGCAATTATCATCACCAGAACCACTAGAGGAAACTTAGGAAGACATGAGAGACATATAAGATCTTGAACTAAGGAAAAGCATTGGGGAGTGAGGTTTTTTTTTTTTTTTTTTTTTTCCTGCTTACTTAATAATGAGTATCCAATGAATAGAGATGGTCTTGCTGATTTGGAGAATGACTGGAACTCTATTGGTCATAGGGGGAAATGCAGTGTGACACATATTAACATAAAACTGAAGAGGATGTCGATAAAGCCTTAAGGAAGAATGTCACTGATCTATAGGCATTGACTCAATATGGCCCCCCAGCTCTGTCTGGCTTTGGGTACAATCTGGTGGTATATATGAGAGGTGGAAATTGGTTGAAAGCGCCACTCAGGTAAGTAGCATTCCAGAGTTGAAGCTCCTACTGCAGTGGATCATCTCAAAGATGCAGCTCACTTTGACTCTTCCAGGTTCCAGTAAGTAGTCATTCATCATGAACACCTAAGACTTAAAATCTAAGTAAGCCTTGCTGTGTATTTCAAAATTGTTTGTACATTATATTTTCTTTGGTGTGATCTGTTCAGTATATGGGAGAGAACTGATGTTTGAACACAGAGCTGAAAGATCTCTCTATATTCTACTTGCTTAATTAATTTTGCACTCAATGTTTTTCAAAATGGATCTTCCTTGTGTTGCAGACACAGACAGTGCGAAGCGTTAATTTGTTTGTCAAGATTTGATATCTGCTCACATAAATTAACCTGTATAAACCATAAAATCACTTTAGTCTTAAATGATAATACAAGGAATATGAATTAGTTACAATAATATATATTTAATAAAATGAAAGACATCCATGAATTTGCTGGAATATCAAGCTTGTGCAAATAATGACTTGAAGTCTTCGTCTCATAGTTAATCAAACTCCATATCTTTCAAACTTGAGAAGCTCTGTTCAGAAGTCTCCCACATTTTATACTCTGTACTAGAAAAATAGAGCTATCTTTCTGTATTTTCCCAGTTGTGGAAAAAATACTTAGTTAGGGAATATCAACCCAACTCACACAGCTAAAGGCCTTCAGAGCAGCACATTTTGATCTTGTTTAACTGTTCTTACCCCACTTGTATAGATCATCTTATTGACAATTCTCTCACAGGAGGGGTGTGCATGTTACTGCTACTGTCTAATCTACTCTTTTGGGAAAATGTGGCCTCCAAACCAACTGGCCTGGTGTCCACTGAAGACCTCTATAATCGTGTAGTTCAACAGTCTCATACCACATATTACCTGGCTTCAGATGTATATCAGGAGTTTGTAAGTAATATCCTTGCTTCCAGATTCTTTCGCTTTTTTAATTATGAAAAAGAGTCAATACACTTATTTTAAAATATTAAAGCCTTTTCATTGTTCTAGGTCAGAAAAAATATCTTTTGTATTTATTAGAATGCAAAATACATTTGATAGTAAGTTAATATACTAAAATACAATGTTGAAGTGCCCATGTTTTAGAATAATACTGTATGTATTTTAGATTATGAATCTCAGACTTGAACAAAGTGACCATAAGAAAATCATTCAACATCTTTCACTCACTTTTTTTGTTTCTTTTCCCCTTTTTTCTCTATTTGAAGGACCTTTTAGATAAACATTTGAATGCCGTATGGATAAAAAAAAAAATGAGGCTTCAAATACTAATCTAAAAAGGCCTTCAAATAGCTAATCATTAACCAAATTGGAATAATTAAATTAAATTAAAAAATATTCACTTTTATAAGTACTAGAAAAAGTCATATATCAAAATATCAAGTGGGTAGAATGTGAAGTTTCATAAAACATAAAACAAAATTATAAGGAAGTAATTACTTGATATTTTAAGTTTTTCTATACTAACTATGACAAGAACACCTTTAAATTTCTTAATTGAAAGATTTATTTTCTGGTACATTGAGGGTTTCTGTCTTTATGGGCTTTTCTTAGTAACAGACTTGAAGACTTCTAGTGCAGGGAAAGGGAATTATAGTTGTTGTGTGAAGAGAAATACAACTAAAGTAAATGAAAGCATGTAAATAGTGAAAAGCATTATAAAGCAAAGTGATTAAACATAAGCATATAAATGAAAAGAATCATAGCTTAGCATTTTGAGGAGTAAGTTTCCTAGTTAATCTCAAGGGCTACTTTAGACACAAAATTCATTCACTTTACCTCAGCTCTGTCCATGTGGAAACATGAAAGCAAATTTACATTGAAAATTGAATATCTAAATTATCTAACCCTGTGGTTGTAGGAAATGCACATTCTCAGTGATAGTTTCACTTATGAGTTTTTCTTGTACCCAATTTCTTCACTTCTAACCTTTCAGCTGCATATTTCTAAGAATGCTCTATTTTAAATTATCTGATATTAACAAATAAGTAATTAATGTTTAATATTAGTTATAATTGGTATTAATAAATAACCTATGAAAGTACATCCTTCATATTATTTATATAAAACATTAAATATTTATGTGAATTTTGACTTTATCCATGCCTAAATTTTTTAAATTATTCTTAGAGCTTATTTATTAGTAATTGACAGTAACTGAAAAATTCCTATTTAGAAAATAAGTCATCAGTTTGTACCAATGAAAAATAGATATTTCTTAAATATGAACAAATAATAGCAATCCTATGACACTCAGCCTAGGAAACCTGATCCTTAAAGATTTAAGGAAATAAAATCTGGGTGCATCTTAGTGCTTTCTTTCCAAATAACATTAGGAAGTACAATACAAGAGAACAGCTGTAAAGAGGGGATGAGGTTGAGAGAACAGTCAACTTGATTGCATATTTATAGGGAATTCAACATAGGCAGATTATGTTTCCATCATTTTGTTTGTAAATATCAAAGACTTAGGGTTTATCAAATACATCATGTTTGTTTCTATTCAGTTCTGAATAACAAACAAGTTAAGGCATTTAATTTCTTCTAGGATTTAAAATTTTTCAAGAGAAGTTGGTTTACATACAGAGTGCCCAGTGTGTGCCACACTGCTTCCATTCATACTCCAGCATCTCGTGAAGAAGTCCATGAAACAAAAGTAAGTTTCTTCACTGCTTTTATGAAACAATAATGCTATACACAGGCTAATTATAGTTATTGATTAATTACTTAATCAATAGTGTTGTGGTAATTTCAGAACCAATATGTAAAGGCCGAGACAACTGTTAGAGAACAATCATATCATACAGTTGATAACTTTTAACACTAACTAAAATACTTCCCAACTCACATTTTCTCATAGCTCTAATTCTCCACATAGAAAACTAACTATACCAATACCTTCTGCCTTTCCCTGAAAAATCTTGACCTGAACTGGACACACATTTTTAATATACATAGAGAGTAAATTCAAATCTCATTGTGTTTGTAATATAACATCAAAAGAACATTATCTGGCATCATTTTCTGAACTGAGCAGTGTGTTCTTCCTTTTTAAGTTTTCAAACTGTCCTGGAACTATTTCTTTACTGTCATCATAAATACAGTCTTCCCTGCAAAACACCTGACAAGTCTGCCTTCTCCTACATGTTAACTGTGCAAGACACACTCTTTCAACTATGTCATGCTTATCTGATTGACTTTTTCTTTACTGGAAGATGTAATGTACATGAGTTATGATCTCTTCTTTCTGGTTGCCTGTCATAAGCATTGTTTTATTTATATAAAACTGTTATATATATCCATTTCACAGACATAATCTATTTTCCAGTCATGTTTGTATTACCAACACAAGATAGTCTCATGAATAAACTGTGATTATTTAAAGAAAAACACAGAAGAAAACATTTGTAGAGATTACTTTTCTAGATAATACAAATAGCACACTGCTGGTACTGAGATACTTAATAATGAAAAACAGACTCTGATAATAGTACTTGTAAGTGAACAATAAACCGGGGTTCCAAGTAGTATGCAGAAGTCCTTTCTCTTGAACATCAAGTAAGAATTTTCACTAAGCATCTTTCATGTCATGTAATCACTCTCAGTCATTAAAGTCTAGTATTTCTAGCAATATGTTAGCCATCAATATTGGTCTGTACTTAACATTTGGTATTTTTTTAAATTATACTTGTATTTCTCTCTATTCTTTATGTTTATAGCCTGTAAGATTTCTCTTAGTAATATCATAGTAAGCACCTAAAGAATTTATTTTGTATGACTCTGTTCTTGAGGTAACACCACATTAACAATTTCCATTCTCATGTCTAACAATGCCTGATATTAAAGGGATGCTTTGTAACATTTTTTTCTATAGTTGTCAATAAATATATATCACCTCTAGAGTCAAAGACAGGCGGTGTCATATAGATAAATGAAAAGTTAAGTTATGAAAATTATTTTATCTGAAATGACCTGTTTTAATATTCTACCATATTAAAAAAATCAAGAAAGTATAGGAGAAACCACTTTTATTAGTAGTTTGGAAATAATTTGAATCATTAACTCCTGGTGTATTGGCATCTATATTATATGATTTAAGTTTTGGACACCTATGAGCAGTGTAAATTTTCTTATAACAGCGTATTCTATTAGAAAGCATATTCCTAACAACTAGAACATATGTAGTGGAAATAGAAAATATAATCATTTTGAACAGTGAAAATTATTAATACCAAATTTGTTTTATTTAGGAGAGTGGATATTAGCTGGTGAAATTTTGTATTTATGCAATATGTATATAATATGAAGTCATTAATAAAATATTATTAACAAACTTATATACTATAGTTTGCCTCTTTTATAAAGAAACCACAAGTGAGTACCTACACAAATGTATGGCATCTAGTTTAATTATCTTGTTTTTCTAGACTGAAGACCTTCTGAAAGCAATGATCAATATTTCTCAAGCCTGGGAAGAACCCCTTAAACACCTGGTGTCTGCAGTGGATGCTCTCCCTGGAGCTTCTGATAAGATGGTGAAAGCAGCCAGTGCTGTGAAGGACAAAAGCCAAGTACTTCTGGAAGGACTAAAGACCATACTCAGCAGGGTAAGCTGCTTTGACACGTGGATGTTTATGCTATTCACAAGGGTTATGAATTATATATTTCAAAAAGAAGGTTGAGTTACTCAACTAAGCTTATTAATAAGTGCATAGGACAACAAACTCTGTAAAACATAGTTATATTCATAGTAAATTCAACAGTAGCTTCCCCATAGGTGGGAAAGTCCAGTGTAATGTAGAAGATTGTAGAGTAGTTACTGCCTAGATCACCTGCACTATAACACTTTAGGTTATTTCTATAACTCATTTACAAAAATTATATTAAGTATATAAAATGTAGAATGGACTTATCTGAAATGAAAGGGATCTCTACATTCTACCAGAACTAATATGGTATGAAAGATACATCAGAGAAAGGACTAAGAGCATATAACACCCCCAAAGAACTGATACTAGCCTTTTCATAGGTACTTAGTTAATTCCATGTACAGCCAAACAGGACCTCCTGGTCCACTATTTGTCTGCTTATATATGGACATATCTCATCAGAGTTCAGTGGTATGTCAGAAAATAGGTATACCTGTCTCCAATGTATGTTTTGGTTTCTAATACCTTTACCCAAATTTCCAAGGTTTCTTATCAATTAATAATAGTCCTCATTGTTCTACCAAAGTTATTAAAATATATAAAAAATGAGCACTGGGAAATGTCTCATGTGTATAAGTGATTTTTTTGCCATACATGAGGACCAAAATTAAGTTCCAGAATTTGTGCCAGACAGATGATGTGGTGTCTTCTCTTTGTAGCCTTTACACTAGGGAATCAGACTAAAGGAGATCTCTCATGAGTTAAAGGTAAAAATAGAAAGAGCATTCAAAAATCAACGATGTTACTGGACAAACTTTATCCAAAATGAATATTGACATACTAATTATGTTTATTACACACACACATACAAACACACACACACACACACACAAACATACACAGAATGGGGTGGGGCATGGAGGGACAATGTGACTAATATCTTATTTGATGTTTAGAGCCAAACTGAAGTTGAAGAAAATGCTTACCCTGCCTGGTCTGGACTGACAGACTTGCAGTCATCTGATGAAGACACCCACCTTTTTGCTGTTTATAGCTTGTGCCGCTGCCTGAAAAGGGATGCTCATAAGATAGATACTTACCTCAAGGTACTGAGGTGCAGAGAAATCTTTAACAATGAGTGTTTTTAAGAATGAGTGCTGAGTGCACAACCTTGCAATGTCCTGCTGACACGATTCTCCTCAAACAAGAACTTTATGCCTTTTTTTTTCTTAGAGCATGCATGACTACCATGGAAAACTTTTTATAAAATAAAATCTAATTCTTTGAAAACAACAGATTCTATGTGTAAATGTAAGAAAGTGTCTTGTTTCCATTCCATGTAATATGGATCCAGGCTTTTATGAGTTACATATAAAAATACAAAGTTTGAAAAACACATAAGATAGAATAATTTTTTTTGATCACAGTGAATGAAGAGAGAAAATTTACTTAAAATAAAACCAAAAAATTGTGGATACTCATTTGAACCATTGTATCAAGGGAATGGAAATCCGAGTTATCATGAACAGATTACCTAAGAACTTCAAAGTTATCTTGAGGGAAATGAGAAAAAAACCCTAGAATTGCAGAAACATAATTAGCCAGTATGCCAGGGAAATGAAGCAGAAGATTAAAAGAAACTAAGAAACTAAAGAGTAGAGAAAGTGAATGATGGATAAACCCAGAAAAAGATAGTGAGATAAAGAAATATTGAGGTAAATTTTCACTAACTTTCTCTGCCTACACTTTTCTTAGCCAGAAATTACCAAGAATATTTTTAAATTAATAAATAGTAAAACACATAACCACAAAGCTCAACAATGGCTCACTTAAGCAATGGCTTCAGTGAGAGGGTTTATTCATCATGCTCTGGAACATATGTAAGAACAATGGCCCTAACTTGTGTTGTCTGACAGTTTATGAATTCTCACTGGCCAGTACTTCTTATAGAATGTCCCATTCCCAACTGGGAGCCTTTCACATAAAGGCCCCTGTTGTCCAATAACAATATACTTGTCCTACTGTTTAATAATTCCATTAAGCATTTTTAAATGTAATCATATGCTTATATTTTAGTAAGCTTCTATAGTAAGAGTTTTCATATTATTTATTCTGAAGTCCTCTAGTATTCAGTATTTTTAAAAGGACATACTCCAACTTGTTGACCTTACTCAGTTGAGGTTATACCTATGCTTCAGGTTTCCAAGCCTGGAGAAATGTTGTCCATGCCAGGAGTAGTTCTGGTGATTTGCTTTTGATTTGTTTTGGATTCTGAAAACATCACTTTACAAATTCCTGAAAGTTGCCGCAATGACACTCTCTGGGCCACTATGTTGGACTTTGGTGCTATTCCTAATCATGTGTCATTGGTGAATAGATGGCTATTCAGTCTTCCCTAGTAATAGTATCATACAATACAAATAAGATAAAGAAAACTGAAAATTTAAAATTAATACTCACAAATGAGAGAATAAAAATATTTAAGCTTCTAGGTCAGTATTAAATAAAAAATGATTGCTTCTAACTCCATTAATTTTCTAAAAATTATATGTATCTAAAGAGCTGAATAAGATTATATTGTGCCCCTTTTCAACTGTTTCTCTCCATACACTCCTTCTCTGTTCCTCCCTTTCCCACCTGACTTGGGGACATAGGGGAGAGTGATGTAAAAACTTAGTGCAGTGAAAACTTCCTGGTATCTATGAGGTCCTAGAGAGGACTCTTGCCAATGGTGAATAAGGAGGATGAGTAAGAACCAGGAAAGGATTTCAGGGATGGAACTGGGGCACCAAATGAGCACAAAACCTTTACCAACAACCTGCTCTACCTGAAAGATGTTCTGAGAAAATTCTGGCCCCAGGTCTTGTGGGAGTGGTCAATCAATGACTGATCTAACTTAATGCTCATGCCATTAGGAGGAGCCCATGGGCAACACTGCCTTGATGTCCAATATTCTAAAGCTGGTTAGCCCAGAGACCTAAAGTAGAAAAAATATAACTGGCAAAGGTAAATAAAATTATAAGTGATGTGATTTGTAATGATATTGCACTGTATTCCTAGATTGATCCCTAGCCAATCATCATCAGAGAGGCTTTCTTCTGTAGCTACTGAGATAAGATACAGAGACCCAGAGCCAGATATTAGGCAGAAGTCAGGCAACCCTTTGAAAGATAGAGAGGAAGGATATTAGGACTCAGAGGTTCAAAGACACCAGCACAAGACCAACAGATTCAACTAAGAAGGGCTCAGAGGGCCCACAGTTGTAGTGTGAATTCTCATTGATCTAAATAATAAGATCACAAGATCAGATAAAGGCCGAAAGAGAAGGAAGGAACAGTCACATTTAATGCTGAACTCTAGGTCTCCTCAAGAAAAGCTGAGCTAATATCTCAGCTCACCCTTATATTGCTTTCTCTGCCCAGCTATATCACTTCCTGTTTTCTTTTTGTAAAGACTTTCAGACCTCTATGATTAACTAAGAGATAGCTGTAGCCTCTGATCTTCAGACAAGCTTTATTTGTTAGAGTACAAACAAAATATCACCACACTCCCCTTTTTGTCTAAAATAAATATGAAAATATAAATTGTTGCACAAATCCTATTTTGTATTATATAAAAACACAGTCCTAGGTATTGGTGGAAAGCTGAAAGTTCAGAGAGACTGAAGAACAAGCCACAGCCATTTCTCATCACTACTGAATCCTCAGGCTGAAAGGAAAATTTCTACCTGTCTCCACAAAATCAGACTGAAGAGGGGAAGAGAAAGGATGTGCAGAATTAAATGGAGAAGGCAAATTCTTGTCTTCTCCCAAATTATATTTCTACCTCTTTCCAGTCATATCACATTCTGTTTCAATATTCTAGGTGCTGAAATTAAAGGTGTGCTATCCCACGTGCTGGTATTAAAGGTTTGTGCCACCACTGCCTGGCTCTGTTTCTCTTCTAGATTGTCTCTATTTTTTATACTCCAGGCTTGCCTTGAACTAACAGAGAACCAGACAAATTTCTGCCTCCCAAGAGATAGGGTTAAAGGTTACACCACTGCCTCACCTTTATATCTTACTATGTGGCTAGCTCTGTCCTCTGAGTATCAGGCAAGCTTTATTTGATACACAATATATTATCACAATAACCAATATAAGTAAAACTGTATACACTACGTACAATACCTATATATGATATATTAGCAATAATTATATAAAAATCATAACCAATTAACAATTGACAAATTCAGGGAACCTATTTTAATATCTATCATATCTTGGTGAATTCTAAAGATTTTACCTAATTCATTTTTTATTCTAACTTGCTGGAATGATGGGGTCATTAAACTATGAATTCAAGCAGTTTTGTCTTCATGTATAAAAGCTCCACAAGATCAAGCAATATAAACTCCAGATGAATGTGGAGAGAATCCTTAAACTCACAGTACATTGAGGTAGTATTAGCAAGTAGTCTGAAGAACAGTTATATTAAGTTTCTGGCTCTGCTTAGCTCAGTGGTCTAGACCAGAACTCCTGAATAGTCACACAAAATCTTGTATTGATTACAAGCAGTTTCACCTATTGTTCAGGTTCATTACTTGCTAACTCTTGCTCTTAAACTAACCAATGATTCTTATCTCTTTTAGCTAAAATGCTTAGTATCTTTTCTTAGGCAGCATTCTGATAGACTCGCTTCTGGGAGACATGGTTCTGAGGTTGCTTAGAGAGAAGATTGGCACTGCATGCAGGTGTTGGAAGTAGGAGAGCCACCAGCCCCATGGTGGCTTTGAAGCCAACCTGCTGCTGGTGGTGATGCTGTTGGCACTGATGATGGTCATTGTTTTCCTTGCCTTCAACTACTGGAGCATATCCTCTAGCCAAATTCCATTTCAGGAGGAGGCCAAGTATCAAGGCCATGTCCAGCCCACTAAGGTAGCTTGTAGGCTACTGGAGATGCACAATTCAGACCTCTTGATCTGGTGGACACATATAGGAAGCAGATAGACCAAAAGGAAGCAAACTAAGGCTGCCATAGCAGTTGACTTCAGGTCAGGGAGGGCCTAGGAAGAGATTTGAAGATGACAAGGTGAAGCTACAGAACAACATAATTTATCAGATGGCAGACACACTTCATTTAAAGGAACAGCTGGCCGAGCTTCAGCAGGAGTATCTTTGACAAGAAGACCAGCTTCCAAACTACAGGAAAAATAACATATACCTTGTGATGAAGTTAGATTACCAGGGTTTTCTGTATGGACAGCAGATCAAAGCATTAAGAACACAACATAAAGAAAACAGTAAAAAATTAGCAGATCACTTTTTGCAAAAACAAAAGGAGAAGAACAAAGTTCAATCAAATGAAAGTCATCAGTTTTCCATCTTCCAACTGGACAGCCTCTCTCATTTAACATGGTTCCAGATTCACAGCTAAACCAGAATAAAAATCCTACTATTTCAAAATGAAATTCTAAAGACCATGTTCTGTGCTTAATTCCAGGCTCAGACTTGGAATGGGAACCCAGAATTCAAACAGATACTCTAAAACAGGCCACCGGGGACAGAGGCAGTGAGATCCACAAATGAAAGCAAAATGATGAAGACTGAGAACTTCAGTTCCAGCCTATAGCAAACAGCACTTCAATGATGTGCTCTAAAGGTAAAGGGATGCTCAAAACATAAAGTGCGGTGCAGTGAATCATCTTTACTTGTCAATTTTGACTTCTGTTTTAAAGATCAATTGTATCACTTGTACAGATACATTGAGATAGAGTTTGAAAAATTTTAATGAAGGAATGTACATATGTGATTTTTTTCTTTTTATTATGTATAAAGTCATATTTTTTATCCATGTATCTTCTTGTTCAAACTCCTTTCCCCATCCCCCCAATCACTTTCTCTTCTCCGCATCAATTTTTCCCTTCCCTAGCAAGGGCAGGAGGTCCTAAAGCCTCAAGGTGTCTTAGTTTAGGATCCACTCCAGGCAGATCTGCTTAACTGACCCCAACATCAAGACTGGGTTAGGTGTTCCTCTGGAGGGAATGGGCTCCAAGGTGCTGGTACAAGATGTTTCAGTAATCTTTTTCATATTGTATTATTAAAGCTGATACTTTCTTGGTTACAAAACAGGTGAGCATTTAAAGCATACTAATGTAAATTTCACATTCTATTAAACCTAATCTTTTCTTGAAAAAAATAAAAACAAACAAACAAATGTTTGTACAGGTTATTTGCAGTGGTATATTTTATATTTCTGGGTGCCATTCTACACCATATTCTAGAGTTAGGATTAAAGGTGTGAACTACTACTGTAAGGTAGTTATGCCTGGGACTCACAGAAACACTGAAAGATCCTTCTTTGCATTTATGGGATTAAAGGCATGAGTTACCATCTGCGAACCTACTGGGTTGACTCTGGTTGGATCTTTTTTCTGATATTCCAGACTGGTTTTATTAAATATAAAATAGATCACCATAGTCATATGCTGCACATAGGGTAACAGCAATTAGAAGTTAGTTATTCAGGTGAAAAGTCTAGACACTAATATATTTTGTTATCTGCCCCTAATGGTGTCTTATACTACTTCTCATTTAACACTATTTAAAGAGTTATGCTAGAAGTTACACACTCAAAAGTGGGGAACTGGAAGCTAAACAATGAGTAATGTGTACAGAATGACTTCCCGATAAACATCCTTGTCCTCCTAACAACGTAAGTTACTTCTTACTTAGTTCTTAAAGTTGTAGAATGCATGGTTGATTATGAATTTTTATTTTTTCAAGTAATCACAGTACTTTTTAACTGTGGTATCATTAAGTAAATTCCTTATATCTTCAGAGTTCAATGTGGCGAATGTATTCACCATTTACATGACAGATCCTAAATGTGACTATGTCCACTTTGAAATAAGTCTGCAGTTAGGACAGCAATGCTGTTCTGCTATTTGGTAGTGTGTGTGTGTGTGTGTGTGTGTGTGTGTGTGTGTGTGTGTGTGTGTATTTTAAATCACTTTATTCACCCATCTTTCAATGAAAATAATGGTTTTGCTTAAAGTCCACTAATGAGTGAGTACATCTCTTAAGGATTGTATTTGATTACACTTTTCCAGAACTACTAAGTGAGAAGTTTTAAAAAGTTTTTATTAATAAGAAGATTTATAGAAGTACCATTAATCCATAAATTATAGCCATTTTATTGAAACAGCCAAAAACTTTATAATAAAAATAAATATTTTTAAAAAGATACTGATAATCAGAATTGCATATCAGATGATGGTCTTAAGGTACTGACACAGAGGCCTTGTCATCATCCTGTGTGACTCACTCCCAGGGCTCTGCTTAGCTCTTAGGTAGTCCTGTTCTCTGCTCTCAGAATTCCTCCCCAGGGAAACTTCCTGTTAATGCTTTGTGATTATGCTTTTGTACACTGTAATATTTGTCATTGTAAAGACTGGTTTAATAAAACACTGATGGTCCAGAAAGCACACAGAATATGTGGTTATGGCTTCCAGACTAAGAAAACTCTGGGAAGAGGAAGATCTGAGGAGAGGTGACAGACAAAACAGAGGAAAGAAGACAAAAATGCCACGCTCACAAGGAGTCTTCTCAAAGAATTTTGAAAGATCAATGAAAAACCT